>JAYEVJ010000099.1:0-209143 GCA_036346265.1 Melocanna baccifera | reverse complement strand
GGCAGCCCGTGTCATGCCACATGTCTGCCACATCAGCAATATCCGGCCGCCAGGTGCCACGTCAGCCGCCACGTCAGCAGTGTGACACGTGGCAGCACCAGCAGCTACCACGTCAGTCCTAATCGCCGCGTCAGCACCACTCCGCCCACACGCACTGTGCCATGCGCCGGGTCCACCGTGAACCGGTTATTCCGTGGGCTGGGTCCATAGCATAGTAGATTTTCTGATTTTCCCGATTTATCTTTAGGGTTTATTTTCCGAGAGCCCGTTCTCCTCCGTCCTAGCTCCGATTGACCCTGTTCTTTTTTCTAAATTCATCTAAAATCGAGCTCTAGATTTTGGTTCTAGTTTCATGATTTTTGGAGTTCATTTGCTTATTATTTTATGTATTTTTCTTATTTTGGTCGTTTTCTCTCTCGTTAGATTCGGATTCCGGAGGAGCAAGATGTACGCCCGAAGACCAAGAGTACCTCGCTGAGCATAACCAAGACAAGTCGTGTCCTCTGATTATGTTGAACCCAGTTTGTAATCTATTATTTAATTAATTTATTTTAAATTAAATTGTATCGCTATTTTTAATCAAACCCTTGTATTGGTAGTTATCGTCCCAATTGAATTCATCCCTCCTTGATAATTTGGAATATCATGATACCATTGTCACCATAGGTGGGAATCATACTAGTGATGCTAGATTAGTTATCACATGGGTTGGTACGATAGAATGCTTAGCTTTGCTTATTGTTACGATTGGGTTTATCATCACATGTGAATTATCAATTTGACTTAATGAGATATGGAACTATGGTTGGTGCCACGTTTATTAAAATTTGAGCCATGGCATTGGTGTGTCACTAGCGTGGTTTACAAAACTAGTTTTGCACTTGGGCGAGTGATCGTGCAGTAAAGGGGGAAGTGTTGGAGCACTTCGAGGGATGAGGTAGTCTCGCCCGGGTAATGTTAAGGACTTAACTTTGTGCGCCATTGATCTGAGCTTTACCGTACAAACCCCATGTCTGGTATGGGACGGACCTGATTGACTAATTTGGGATGTTTCAACTTTAATCTTGCCATTGAGATGAATATGGTTGCTGATTTCCATGTGGCGCAAGGGGGGTATGATGCGAAACCCTAGCGGGCGGATTAAGTTGTAAATAAACTTTGTAAAGGCCTTGTTGTGATTACCTTAAGTTGAGGCTAATCACATCGTGTGGGTACAGTTGTGCAAACTCTGTAGAGTTTGAAACTATTCGAATAGCCGCGTCCTCAGTCATGGACAATGCTCGGTGATTTCACACGAGGGGTAGTTATTTCTGAAAACTTGTGGATTGTGGTTAGACAGTGAATGGTTAATTCACTGTTCGTTCAGCTTATGGATGTGAGATTCATAAGTGGTTGGTTTAGCTTATGGATGGGAGGTCCATAAGTGGTTTATTGTCAATTCCTTTGATTATTTATTTACTATTGTTTTACTTAAAGTTCGTTTTCAATCTAATTATTGTATTTACCTTTAAATGTCGTTTTATGCAAATTAACCTTTCAGCCTTCCTTTGGTAAGCCTTACATACTATATTGCATTCATTTGTTACAAACGACTTACTGAGTACCAATGTACTCACGACTTTATGCCCAATGTTGCTCAGTTGAGGAAGAGGAGTATCACCAGCAGGAGGTTCCAAAAGGAGAGTACTTCGACGACTTAGCGAGTAAGCTTCGTTCTCCGCTCGATAGCCTGTGGGCTTGTCGATTGGCCACTACGCTTTATTTTGAATTTTCGCTGCTAGTTTTGTTAAGCCCTTCAGGCTAATCTATTGTAAGCTTGACCATAAGATCGTACCTTTTGAGATTTATTGATATTTGAGCTTTTCCTTTATTTTATCGTGTATGTGGTTATGATGACATCTATGTTTGACTGTGTGCACTAGCATGATCCTGGGACTAGTGCAGAATACACAGGGAGTCCGGATTTGCATATTCGGGTCTCGACAAGTTATCAACTTCATTTTCAGATCCTCAAATGCCTTCTCTTGTGCCTCACCCCAATGGAGTAGCACATCTTTCTTTGTCAATTCATTGATAGGTGCAGCAATGGTACTGAAGTCTTTCACAAACCGACGATAGAAACTTGCAAGTCCAAGGAAGCTACGCACTTAGCTCACATTTTGTGGAGGCAACCATTCACAAATAGCTTTTATCTTTTCATCATCAACTTCGACACCTTGACTTGAAACAACAAAGCCAAGACAGCAAGCACACATTTTATATGTTCAACATGTTCCTCAAGGGATTTGCTGTAAATCAAGATATCATCGAAGTAAACAACAACAAACTTGCCAATGAAATCTCCAAGTACATGGTTCATCAATCTCCTGAAAGTACTAGGTGCGTTTGTTAAACCAAAAGGCATCACTAACTATTCATACAACCCAAATTTGGTTTTGAAAGCAGTTTTCCACTCATCTCCCTCTCTCATTCGAATTTGGTGATAGCCACTCCTCAAGTCAATTTTTGTGAAAATGATAGCACCACTAGCTCATCAAGCATGCCATCCAGTCTAGGTATTGGATGTCTATATCTTATTGTTATGTTATTAATAGCTCGGCAATCAACACATATTCTCCATGAGCCATCTTTCTTTGGAACTAAAATAACAGGGACAGCACATGGTGAAAGACTTTCTTTTACATACTCTTTCTCGATCAGCTCTTAAACTTGGCGCTGAATTTCTTTCGTTTCCTCCAGGTTGGTGCGATACGGGGCTCGATTTGGAAGTGGTGCACCAGGGACAAGGTCGATTTGATGCTCAATGCCTCCTTTGGTGGCAGCCCTGGTGGTACTTCATCGGGAAACACATCCTCAAACTCCTGCAACACATCAAAAACAGCACTTGGCAAAGTGGAGGATAAGTTGTTAGTTGAAAGAAAGTTATCCTTGTACAAGAGTACAAAGAACATGGCATCGGGTTCACTCAATTGTTTTAAATCTCCCTTCCTAGCCATCATCACTAATCCCTCCTTTCCCTGTGGTTTGGTTTTTTGTGGCTGTGGAGTTGTATTTGGCTTTGGAATCTCTTTCTCACTATGTTTGTGGGTCTCACTCAAGTGTTTCTCGCTCTCTCGCTGTTTTCTTTTCAGATCATCCTTCAAAATTTCCTCCGGTGTCAAAGGAAGCAAAGTGATTTTCTCTCCTTTGTACATGAGAACAAGCTTGTTGGCTCGACCGCAAATCTGAACATCACGGTCATATAGCCATGGTCTTCCCAGTAGCAACTGACATGCTTGCATTGGCACCACATCACACGCCACTTGATCATGGTACCTACCAATAGAAAATGGTACGGTCACAATGGTGTTTACTCGCAGCGTACCACACTCGTTAAGCCATTGCATCTTGTATGGATCAGGATGGCGTTGCTGTTTGAAACCCATTTTCTTAACCAATTCAAAACTTGCAATGTTATTACAGCTGCCATTATCAACAATAATCCTACATAGTTTGTCTTTGATCATGCCTCGGGTGTGAAAAAGATTATGTCGCTGTCCATTTTCCTCCTTCACAGCATTCACACTAAGCACTCGACGAGATATGAAGCAATTGTAGTCATCCTCATCAGGTTTAATCTCGTTCTCCTCATTACTTATTGTGTCCTCATGTGGAGCATCCTCTTCCAGATCACTCCCAGATTCCCACTCATCTAGTTCATTCACAAACATGGTCCTTCTACTAGGACATTCAGCAGCGACATGTCCTCGGTCCTTGCATTTGTGACATACAATCTCTCGGTTATGTGAAGATGACGCTGCAGCCGAAGCGACAGAGGGTGCTGCTGTATGGGGCAACAGGGTGTTGATTTTTTTGTTGCGCTGCAGGTGAAGAGGCTGAAGAGAGTGTAGACTTTGCAGCAGCAGTAGATGGTAAAGACCTGGCAGCAGTTCCTTGAGATCGATCACCAACGGTAGAAGTACTAGGCTACTACCGACGCCATGGAGTTGAAGTGAAACGGCTCCCATAAGAACGTCTATGTCCCTCTCGTTGAATCTTCTTCTCCGTACGCATTGCTTGATCCACAAGATCTTGCAGATTATGATATGGAAACATCTCGACAAAACCTGAAATTTCTTCATTGAGACCACGCAAAAATCTTGCCATTTTTGCTTCACCATCTTCTCTAATCCCAGCACGAACCATGAGTAGTTCCATCTCCTTATAATATTCATCAACTGACTTAGAACCTTGTCTCAATGTTTGCAACCTATTATGAAGGTCACGATTATAGCTCGAAGGAACAAAGCGCCTTCTCATGACGCGCTTCATTTCAGTCCATGTATCAATATGCTCACGTCCCAACACAAGCTGATTCTCTTGTATTTGATTCCACCAAGTGAGGGCATAACCAGAAAACTCAACTGAAACAAGGTTTACACATCTCTGGTCAGACAGATTATGCACTCTGAAAATCTGATCACATTGCTTCTCCCACTCAAGATATGCATCATATTCTTCTTTTCCCGTAAACTTAGGGACACTCAGCTTGACCCGAGCAATGTTATCCGGGTCATTCCTAGCACGGCGACCATGGGGCTGTCTTCTATCTCTATGGACAGCACCTCGACAATGAATTCGATGTCCATATCGCCCACCATCAGCAAATATATTCTCACTATCATCAAATTCCTCATCATGATCATCATCATTATGATCTTCTTCATCATCAAAGCGCACACGGCGACCAAAAGCCTACCCAGGAGCTCCTCCATGCTGCCCATCACGAGCATCATGGTAGCAACCATGCCTCCTAGCACGACCACGGCCACCATGACCACCTTTGAAATGGTCTTCTAAGTTATCTTCAGCACCACCCTCTGAATTTTCATCACTAATCTCATCACGAGAGTTGGCAGGGTGATATCGATGTCAAGCCCCGCCTCCTGCTGCTGGAAGGCGATCATTGATCATCCTCTTCATGGCCTGCAACAAAGAATTATGTAGTTGTTGTAGGTCAGCACGTGCGACCGGTTGCTCTTCTTCCCCATTGTTATGGTGATCACCGATAACACTTGCTTCAGATTCTGCCATGTTAGAGCAAGACGAAAATATAGTGGAAAGGAAAAATTTTGTGGAAACTCACAACCTCACTACTTACTTACCAATGTCTTACTCGTTCTCAAGGGCAGCGAGTGTGCAATGTGGCAGTACCGTAGCAGTGATTCTGGGGTTGAAAGGATTACAAGTTGCAAGATCCGGCAACGGGTTTTAGTAGAGCTATAGGTGGGTTGTTCAAGGAGGCTATGGTACTAAAATCAAGTGACGTAAACCACACAAGGAATGCGTAAATGTTGCTGACCCAGAGCACCAAAGTTTAGAACAACAAATCCTGAAACTTTCAAAGAACAACCGCAAAACAACCCCCCTTCTCTCTTTCTTTTTTTTTTGACTATTTCTCGTTCTCTTTTTTTTAATCTTTTTGTTATGCTCACTCTTCTTCCTTTTCTTTCTTTTTTTTACACAACGTAGCCAGCTCTACTGTTACATAGGAGGGGTGCGGATAACAAAAGACAAAAATATGGTGCAAGAACTACGACGATGATCACCAACAAGATGAAAAGACACTAGATTAAAAGTACCAAACAAAGGCTATATGATTTTTTTAGTGGCTTTTAGTGGACTTTAGGATAAGGAACAGAAATCAAACATAATATGGAGGAAAAAAATAGATCAAGTGATCAACTTAAAACTGATATATGGATGGTGGTGAAACCTACCGTGACAACGGAGGCTCTGATACCAGATGATGCGAACACGCTACGGTGGTCCGATCTTCACGGCAGTAGGTTGACGAATCAAGGGTAACTAGCTGAAAATAGCAAAGGTAACTAGCTTTATACCTGCCAAGGTTGGTTGCGACCAAGTGATGGGGAGGGACGATCCGAAGCCTCCTGAACTCCGATCCGATCTGCAAACGACCATAGAACCACAGACCAGGACTAATCCACATAAGAGGCCCGGGAGCCAAAAGCACGAATTAGGAGACCTAAGATAGATCTCTCGCAAGCCCAAGCAGAACTCGCAAGAACAAAAGGGTAAGTCACTCGGCAGCTCAGCTGCAATATCATGTATTGGTTTATCAAGTTATCAAAAGTTGTTCAATTGGTAGCTCTAAGAGGTTATTTATACTGGGAAAATCCCTTCCAGCAATGTGTGAACTGAACTCTTCACGTTTAGGAGGTGAAGGGTCAGTTGGAAAGGCATTTACGAAGCCTCCTCGAGTTCTCGCGCGGCTGTTTGACTGCTCCTGGCAGCCTCCACTAAAATCGTCATTACTCTTTATTGGGAAGTCCAAATGATGCACCGTTTGTTGCGTTGGAAAATAGACTTGATAAGCTTTCCAACCATATATATTATGGCACCCAGAACTTCAAAGGTTGGTATGTCCATCCATATGAAGTTTCAGCTCTTACTGTTAAGCTGTAGTTTTGCCTGTGTAACCTTCCTCAACTTGTGCATCCTCCGTGTAATCTTTCTTATTTTCAGCGTGACCATACTCCACTTCATTATCCTCTATTTCCTCATGTGTAAATCTGAGCAACAGTAATGTACATGATTTAGGTAGTATAAAGTTCTCGGTTACATTAAAGTGAATTTCAGCAAGAAGTGAAGTCACCTGTTGTTGTAGTTTCTTAGCGCGACTTCGTGTAAGCGGTCCTTGTTTCACTACATGGCATATTTTGTTTGGTGTAACTTGTCCATCAACTTGTGTAACTGGTGCTGGGTTTGCTCCATGGTTTACACAAGTTTCTTCATGGTTTACGCGAGTCACGTCTTGGTTTACTCGCGATAATGGTTGGTTGTCTGGGATGTACTCATCATCAGTCGTGTGTGGCTACTTCTTCTGCTCGATGTGTGACTCAGTATTGGGTGTCGAAATCGCTTTTGATTGATCCTACTACTGAGCCTTCACTCTCTACTTGACTCAGGTTCGCCGAGCTGGGAAAGGGAGAAGTTTGGCTTGTAGACTCCGGTTGTTCTCGACATATGACCGGAGACTCCCGTTGGTTCTCTTCTCTAGCCGTGCTCCAGGTGATGAGATGATCACCTTTGGAGACGCTTGTCTGGGCGCGTCATCGCCAAAGGTACAGTGCGCGTTAATGAGTCTTTTATTTTAAAAGATGTTGCCTTGGTTAGTAAGCTGCAGTATAATTTGCTTTCTATTTCTCAGTTTACCGATGTAGGTTTGCTTTAAGAAAAATGCTTGCAAAATTCTTGATTCTTCGGGTAGTCTGGTTTGCGGGATTTCTCATTATGAGAGGATCTTTCGTGCTGATTTTTCTGAGTCTTCTGGTGATCCTCTCCGGTGTTTGGTTGCTTCTGAGTCCCATGATCTTACCTTCTAGCATAGGAGACTTGGTCATATTGGATTTGACCATTTGACCCGAGTTAGCGGCCACGATCTCATTCGTGGTCTGCGGAAACTCAAGATGGTCAAAAATATTGTTTGCACTCCTTGCCGGCACGGCAAGATGGTTGCCGCTTCTCACCCTCCGGTCACAATGACTATGACTGATACACCAGAACAGCTGCTCCACATGGACATAGTTGGCCCAACTCGAGTGCAGTCAGCAGGAGGGAAGTGGTATATTCTTGTCGTGATCGATGACATCTCGAGGTACTCTTGGGTGTTTTTCTAAGCCTTGAAGGATGATACATTTATCTATTTTCGGGGTCTTTTTAGTAGGCTTTCTGTTGAGCTCCTAGGTGCCTTACGAGCGATCCGTAGTGACAATGGCACGGAATTTAAGAATTCCTATTTTGAGAGGGTTTGCAATCAGACAGATGTAGAGCACCAGTTCTCTTCTCCATACGTCCCCCAGCAAAATGGCGTTGTGGAGAGGAAGAATCATACCTTAGTCGAGATGGCCAAGACGATGCTCAATGAATACTCTACACCTAGGAAGTTTTGGGCTGAGGCGATAGCCACCGTGTAACATCCTGTTTTTCTGCTAATTTTGAAGCCAGGAATTTAAAAATGAATTTTCTGGAATTTTTTGGAATTAAATCAAGCTTCAAATGAATTTTTAGAATTTTAAATGATTTAATATGATTAAAATAAACATTAACATAAGTTGAAAATATTTTATTTGGATTCTTAATATCTCAAGGAATTTTCTGGTATTTGGTGAATTTTCGGGATCTATTTGCTATTTTCTAGAGCTCCTAGCATTTTATTCGGATTTCTGAAAAAGAAAAAGAAATTGGAAATCTTCCTGCCGCCCGATCCACTGCCCCCTCCACGCGTTAGCCATCCGCGCTTCCGCCGCGCGTACCCCCTTCGCACGCACTCCGCGCGCGATTCCCGCCCGAGCGCGGCGTCGCATCCCGTGCATGCCGCGGCTGCATCGGCTCGCATCCGCCGCTGCGCGCCTCGCCCTTTCCTCAGCCGTCCGATCTTCGCGCCGCCCCTTTCCCAGCCATCGGATCCGCCCGGCCGCGCGTAACCCTAACCCTAATCGCCGCGCCTGCGCGCCGCCCCGCGCTGTTGGATGTGCCACACGCAGCACCAGCAAAACCCCGCCCTCGCCCGTTCGATGCCGTCGGATCGCGCCCACGTGGTCGCATCCGCGCCATTGAAACCATGCCCACATCGCATCCGCGTTGTAACCGATCGGGATTCCTCGGTTCGCGTATTTTTAATCGCGTTCATCCCTCGGTTCATGTGCCGACACCTGAACTCCGCGCGCGCCCGCTCGCGCGCCGTTCGCGCCCGCGCGCCGTCCGCGCTCGTTGCGGAGCCTTCCGTCGCGGGCCGTCCTCGCCGCATCCCCGTCGCCGGTGAGCCTCGTCGCACCTCCGCCTCTTGCGTCGCCTGCCCGGTTGCCGCTTCCATCGCCCCGCGCCACGTCTCGGTCCCCGCACCCGAACCCACGCGCCAGCCACGAGTCGCCGATCCGCTCCCCGCGCCGCGCATCCCCGCCGTCCAACCCGCACTCGTGCTGCGTGCCCGCGTCCGCGCGATGCTTCACGCGCCGCGCCGGACACGCGTCACCGATCCCCGCCTTCCCACCTCCGCGCCACCGCATCGCCGCCATCCACTCGGATCGGCGAAGGCTCGGTCGTCGCGCTAACGTCGTCGCCCGGTGTCGATCCAGCAGCTGCGCGGCGCGCGGCTGGAGCCACGTCAGCCCTATCCGACGTGGCATCCACGTCAGTCCTAGCACCACGTGGCAGCCACGTGCCATGCCACGTCGGTGCCGCGTCGGTAAGCCCACCTCCCCGCGTGTGCCACGTGGCAGCCACGTTAGCAGGACACGTGGCAGCACCAGCAGCTGCCACATCAGCATTGCCTCCGCCCGTGCGCACTATTCCGTGCGCCAAGTCCACCGTGGACTTGGTTTCTCGTGAGCCTGGTCCACAGCACAGTAACTTTTCTGATTTTCCCGAATTTCCTTTAGGGTTTATTTTCCGAGAGCACGTTCTCCTCCGTCCTAGCTCCGATTGACCCCGTTCTTTTTTCTAAATTCATCTAAAATCGAGCTCTAGCTTTTAGTTCTGGTTTCATGATTTTTGGAATTCATTTGCTTATCATTTTATGTGTTTTCTTTATTTCAATCGTTTTTCCTCTCATTAGATTCGGATTCCGGAGGAGCAGGTTCTACGCCCGAAGACCAGGAGTACCTCGCTGAGCATAACCAAGGCAAGTCGTGTCCTTTGATCATGTTGAACCCAGTTTGTAATCTATTATTTAATTATTTTATTTTAAATTACATTGCATCGCTAGTTTTATTCAAACCCTTGTATTGGTAGTTATCGTCCCAATTGAATTTATCCTTCCTTGATAATTTGGATTGTCATGATACTTTGTCACCTTAGGATGGAAAACATACTAGTGATGTTATGATACTTGTCACATGGGTTGGTACGATTAGACTGCTTAGCCCTGTTTAATTTACGATTGGCCTCATCATCACATGTTAAGGTTTAATTTGACTTAATGATATATGGAACTGTGGTTGGTGTCACGTTTACAAAAATTTGTGCCGTGGCATTGGTGTGTCATTGGCAGGGAGATACAAACTTGGTTTTGCACTCGGGCGAGCGATCGTGCAGTAAAGGACTTCGGGGGATATGGTAGCCTCGCCCGGGTAATGTTAAGGACTTAACTTTGTGCGCCATTGATCTGAGCTTAATCGTGCAAACCACATGTCTAGTATGAGATAGACCTGGCTGATTAATTTGTAATATTTCAATTCAATTCTGCTATTGTGATGGACATGATTGCTGATTTCCATGTGGCGCAAGGGGCGCAAGGGGGGTGTGATGCGAAACCCTAGCGGGCAGGATTGAATTGAGGTAGAGTATTGTAAAGGTCTTGTTGTGATTTCCTTAGATCGAGGCTAATCACATCGTGTGGGTACAGTTGTGCAACCTCTGTAGAGTGTAAAACTATTCGAATAGCTGCGTCCTCGGTCATAGACAATGCTCGGTGATTTCACACGAGGGGTAGTGTTTTCATTTATAACTTGGTGATTTATGTTGGAGGTGGACAGGTAGCCCACCATTGGTTTAGCTTGTGAATAGGTGTTCACAAGTGGTTCATGTTTATTCCTTTGATTATTTATTATTATTGTTTTCATTTAAAGTTCGCTTTCAATCTATTTATCATATTTACTGTGAACTGCCTTTTATGCAAATTAACCTTTCAGCCTTCCATTGGTAAGCCTTGCATATTATATTGCATCCATTTGTTACAAATGACTTGCTGAGTACCAATGTACTCACGGCTTTACGCCTATGTTGCTCAGTTGAGGGCGAGGAGTATTATCAGCTGGAAGTTCCAGAAGGAGAGTACTACGACAACTTCACGTATTAGGCTTCGTTCTCCACTCGATAGCCTGTGGGCTTGTCGATTGGCCGCTACGCTTTATTTTAGATTTCCGCTGCTATTTTGTTAAGCCCTTCCGGCTAGGGATATTGTAAGCTTGGCCACAAGGTCGTACCTTGAGATTTATCGATATTTCCCTTTATATTATCGTGTGTATGGTTGTGATTATATCTATGTTTGACTGTGTGTACTAGCGTGATCCTGGACTAGTGCGGTTTACACAGAGAGTCCGAATTTGCATATTCGGGTCTCGATAGAGATGGTATCAGAGCCATATCGACTGTAGGACGAAGCCCTAGTTAGAATGGTAGCCTAAAAATTTATTTTCTAAATCAAACCAACCAAATTGATATTTAGTAATATCTCTATCTTCTTATCTCATTCTTAAGGATTCCTGTTTCTTGCCCCATTCTTGAAAATTTTGTTTTTTTAAAGCTATAAACTGATCTTTCCTTTATAAATGCATTAGATGTCCGAAACTTCCTACAGCCCGACAAGGGGATGGAAACGCCTGCGCGTGCATTGCGGGAGCCTCGGATTGAAGAGATTGCCCGTCTACCTCACCAAGGATGAGAAGCATAAAGGACAACGCATCGGGAGCATCTCCAGGCTATACTTCACCACCCGAGTCGGCAAGCAAGTTATACATCACAGTTTCAAGAATGTCGGTGCCAGTGGAGAGATGTCAGCACAAGGAGTTGCGCACAAAGCCATTCGTCGCCTTTGCAAGCTATACAAGATCAACATGGCTAGACTCATCCAGAAGTTCAAAGAACAGTACGGAGTCACCCCTAGACTACCAGAGCCGGTCAGGGAGGAGCCTCGATCGCAGTCACCAGTACATCTACCGTCGCCTACACCACCGAGTCCCGGACCGAGACGTCGTATCACCGGTTCCAGTTTATTCCAGTTCCAGTCAGAGAGCAGTCGTTGCCGATCTGCAACTCGTGGGTTGTCTACAGCGATTCAGAGGACGATAGTAGTGTACCCTATTTGTCAGGACCCGAGTGGGAGCCTGCAGATTAGATAGTGCGAGTAGACACGTTGGATTTTATTTGCAGATGTGTGTGATGTGAGCTACAAATATTGCCCTTAAAAGCATTATATTGCGATCATGTCAATCTTTTAATGGAGTTAATTTCTGCCTAGTTTTGTTGTTAGCCTTTTTGGCTAAGTGTTTGTTTAGTTTAGGTTTCCATTAGCAGAACCCCCTTAGATGCATTTACCACTTATCTATGCTTTTCCCCTCGTCTTTTACCTTTGGTCGATCGTGATTGTTTTTCTTTTGAGAGCAAGATGGTTGATACGAGGACTTCCTCGGGCGCGGCCGGGCAAACTAGGATCGAGAGGAATGCGCGCGGCCGTACCACGAGACCTTGGACCCTACTCTCGATCGATTTTTGGTAGCGGACTCGGATGATGCGAGACCATGATCACGAGAATATACAAGCTATGATGCGGCAGCAGCACGAGCTAGTACCACCACGGCACCTCGCTAGCGATCCGGCTATCACGAGTTCATGAGGCGAGATCGTCTGTTTCTCGATTCATCGAGCCTTTGGAGGTGCGATTGGATCCGTTCGATTGAGAAAAGCGAACTTGGCTCGGTCTGCCGGCGAGAGAAGGTGTTGTATACGGCACGGCTTGAGGACCCGGCAGAGTGGTGGGAGAACTCTGTATGCGCCCTTGAGGATCGAGCGATATCACTTGGAAGGAGTTAGCCAAAGCCTTCCATAACGCGCCCGTCTTGGATGGAGTGGTCGAGATGAAGAAGGGCGAGTTTCGGGAGTTGCGGCGAAGAACACATCGGTGGTGAATACCTCAATAAATTCACTCAGTTAGCTCGCTACGCGCCAGAGGACGTAGCCATAGATGCAGCTCGCCAGAAGAGGTTCAAGAAAGGCTTGAACCCAGCTTTGAAGGTGCAGGTCGTAGGCAACGACTATGTCAGTTTCGAGCAGTTGGTGAACAAGGCCATCCTCATCGAGGAGAGCCACCGTGAGCTCGAGGAGTCTCGCAAGAGGAGGATGATCCAGTAGGGATCCCAATCACACAAGTCTCAGAGGCCCCGTTTTGGTTCATACCAGCCTGCACGAGTGCCTCAACAGCAATAGCAGCGGCCCGCGATCGTCGACTTCGGGACCCGATCCGGGCCTTCACGCCGATTTGGTCGGGACGCGTCACAGTAGTTCAGCCGGTCAGCGGCGAAGAGCAATAACCCAGCAGCGTCGGTCACTTGCTTCAAGTGTCACGAGGCAGGACACTATGCTAGCAAGTGCCCCGGTAGGCCCGACACGGTTAACCGACACAGGAGCCACACACAGTCGGACTCCTACCCGGGAGTAGGGCGAGCACCCGGCATCGGGACGAGGCCAGCGGGGCCGGTGGTGAGAGGTCAGGTGAACCACGTCACCGCGGAGGATGCCCAGGCAGCACCAGATGTTGTGATCGGTACGTTTCTAGTCCATTTAGTTCCTGCCATAGTTTTATTTGATTCTGGAGCTTCGCATTCGTTTGTTTCTTGGAGTTTTGCTTTAAAGCAACAATTGAAAACTGTTGCTCTTGGATCTGTTCTTTTAATCCAATCCCTCGGTTCCGAGTTGAGATCCAACCTAGGTTGTCCAGGAGTTAGGATAACCATTCAGGGAGTTGAGTTCATGGCCGACCTGATTTTGTTGGATATGCAGTCCCTAGATGTAATCTTGGGGATGGATTGGCTTCAGAAGCAGCAGGCGGTGTTGAACTGTGGGAGCAGAGCAGTGACCTTGACCAATTCAGATGGGATCAAGGTATAGTTTGCAGTCAGCCAGAGTCAGTCATGGTTTGCCAGAACAAGGTGATCCAGTTGGAGGACGTACCAGTTGTCAGGGAGTATCCCAACGTGTTCCCAGATGATCTTCCAGGTATGCCACCAGAAAGAGAGGTTGAGTTTTTGATCGAGCTTGTACCAGGTATCGCTCTGATTTCTAAGAGACCCTACCGGATGCCAGCCAATGATTTGGCAGAGTTGAAGAAGCAAATTCAGGAGCTTTTGGATAAGGGATACATCAGGCCGAGTTCATCCCCGTGGGGAGCGCTAGTGTTATTTGTTAAGAAGAAGGATGGTAGTCAACGCATGTGTGTGGACTACAGAGCGCTTAATGAGGTCACCATCAAGAATAAGTACCTGTTGCCCAGGATCGATGACCTGTTTGATCAGCTTAAGGGAGCAAAAGTTTTCTCCAAGATTGATTTGAGGTCAGGATATCATCAGATGAGGATTCGAAAGGAGAATATACCCAAGACAGTCTTCTCGACTCGTTATGGTTTATACGAGTTCACAGTGATGTCATTTGGTTTGACCAATGCCCCAGTTTATTTCATGTATCTGATGAATAAGGTGTTCATGGAATATTTGGATAAGTTTGTCGTTGTGTTCATTAACGACATTTTGATTTACTCCAAGGATGAGAGAGAGCATGAGTAGCACATGAGATTGGTATTGCAGAAACTGAGGGATAATCAGTTGTATGCTAAGTTCAGCAAGTGTGAGTTTTGGATGAAGGAGGTTGCCTTCTTAGGTCATGTGATGACAGCAGAAGGAGTCGTAGTTGACCCTAGGAAAGTGAGAGATGTGTTGGATTGGCAGTCGCCTACTTCAGTTACCCATATCAGGAGTTTTCTGGGTATGACAGGATATTATCGTCGCTTCATTGAAGGATTTTCCAGCGTAGCCAGACCTCTCACGCAGTTGCTCAAGAAGGAAAAGAAATTCACTTGGACGCCAGAGTGTGAGAAAAGTTTTCAGAACTTAAGGAAAGTTTGACCACAGCCCCAGTGCTTGTGTTGCCTGATATAAATAAGGACTTTGAGATTTATTGCGATGTCTCTTGCAAAGATTTGGGTTGTGTCTTGATGCAAGACAAGAGAGTGATAGCCTATGCCTCACGCCAGTTGAGACCGCATGAGGAGAACTACCCTACTAATGATTTGGAGTTAGCAGCCGTAGTGCATGTTTTAAAGATTTGGCGTCATTATCTGATGGGTAATAGATGTGAGGTGTACACGGACCATAAGAGTCTGAAATACATCTTTACCCAGTCCGAGTTTAACCTCAGGCAGAGGAGGTGGTTAGAGCTGATAAAGGATTATAATGTTGGTATACATTATCATCTTGGGAAGACCAATGTTATTGCAGATGCCTTGAGCAGAAAGGTATATTGCAATTCAGTGATTGTTCGAGAGAGTCAGCCATCGTTGCATGAGGAGTTTCAAAAACTTAGCCTTGAGTTGGTTGAGCAAGGATTTTTGGCAACTATGGAGTTGCAGCCTACTTTGGATGGTCAGATTCGTCAGGCTCAGTCAGATGATGAGGCATTTTAGCGAATCAAGAAGAATCTGAGCGAAGGAGAATAGTCAGGATTTTCTGTGGATTATCAAGGAACCTTATGGTTCAAGCAGCGTTTGTGTGCGCCCAACAAACAAGAGCTAAAGGATGTGTTGTTAAAAGAGGCTCATGAGTCGTTGTATTCGATTCATCCAGGCAGTACCAAGATGTACCAGGATATAAAATATAAGTATTGGTGGCCAAGCATGAAGCGTAAGATCGCTGAGTATATAGCCCTTTGTGATGTTTGTCAGAGAGTAAAGACAGAGCATCAAAGACCAGCAGGCTTGCTACAGCCATTGAATGTCCCTGAGTGGAAGTGGGAAGAAATTGGTATGGACTTCATAGTTGGTCTGCCTAAGACCAAAGAGGGCTATGATTCGATTTGGGTCATCGTGGATCGATTGACTAAGGTTGCTCATTTTATTCCAGTTAAGACAACCTACAGTGGTAACAGACTAGCAGAGTTGTACATGTCGAGGATTGTCAGTTTGCATGGAGTGCCCAAGGAGATTGTGTCAGATCGTGGATCGCAGTTCACCTCTCATTTTTGGGGTAGTTTCCATAAGGCTATGGGAACCCACCTGAATTTCAGTACAGCTTATCATCCCCAGACAGATGGTCAGACAGAGCGAGTAAATCAGATTTTGGAGGACATGTTGAGAGCATGTGTGCTTGATCATGGGTCCAAGTGGGACAGTTGTTTGCCTTTTGAAGAGTTTTCGTACAACAACAGTTATCAGGCCAGTTTGCAGATATCACCGTTTGAGACACTTTATGGCAGAAAATGCAGGACCTCTCTCAATTGGAAAGAGACAGGGGAAGGACAGGTTTTTGGTCCAAACTGTTTAAAAGAAGCTGAGAACAAGGTCCGTTTGATACGGGAGAGGTTGAAAACTGTCTAGGCCAGACAGAAGAGTTATGCAGATACCAGGCGTCGAGAGCAGAGTTTTGAGCGAGATGATTTTGTGTATCTCAGGATCACACCGTTCAAGGGTGTGAAGAGGTTCCAGTTAAAAGGGAAGCTTGCATCGAGGTATGTTGGTCCGTTCAGGATTCTGAAACGCAGGGGAGAGGCTGCTTACCAGTTAGAGCTACCTGCGTCCTTCAGTGGGGTACATGATGTCTTTCATGTGTCTCAGCTGAAGAAGTGTCTACATGTGCCAGAGGAGGTTGTGCCAGTTGAGGCCATTGACCTGCAGGAGGACCTGTCGTACAAGGAGCACCCAATCAAAGTTTTGGAAGCGTCAGAGCGAGTAACCCGGAATAAAGTGTCAGTGGAGCAACCACTCCGAGGAGGAAGCAACCTGGGAGCACGAGGAGGACCTCAAAGCAGAGTTTTAGAACCTATTCTCCTAGTTGGCCCAGATCTCGGGGTTGAGATCTCGTTTAAGGGGCTAAGGTTTGTAACATCCTGTTTTTCTGCTAATTTTGAAGCCAGGAATTTAAAAATAAATTTTCTAGAATTTTCTAGAATTAAATCAAGTTTCAAATGAATTTTTAGAATTTTAAATAATTTAATATGATTAAAATAAACATTAACATAAGTTGAAAATATTTTATTTGGATTCTTCATGTCTCAAGGAATTTTATGGTATTTTTGGTGAATTTTCGGGATCTATTTGCTATTTTCTAGAGCTCCTAGCATTTTATTTGGATTTCTGAAAAAGAAAAAGAAATTGAAATCTTCCATGCCTGATCCACCGCCACCTCCACGCGTCAGCCATCCGCCCGCTCCCGCACACCGTGCCCCTTCCGCGCACCCGCCTCCGCGCCGCCGATTCCCGCCGGGCGCGCGCGCGTCCCGCGCATGCCACGCGGCGGCATCAGCTTGCGCCGCGCCCGCCGACCGCGCCTCGCCCCTTCCTCAGCCGTCCGATCTTCGCGCCGCCCCTTTCCCAGCCATCAGATCTGCCCGGTCGCGCATAACCCTAACCTTAATCGCCGCGCCCGCGCGCCGCCCCGCACCGTTGGATGTGCCACGCGGCAGCACCAGCAAAACCCCACCCTCGCCCGCTCGGTGCCGTCGGATCGCGCCCACGTGGTCGCATCCGCGCCGTTGAAACCATGCCCGCGTCGCGTCCACGCCGTAACCGATCGGGATTCCTCGCTTCGCGTGTTTTTAACCGCGTTCATCCCTCGGTTCACGTGCCGACACCTGAACTCTGTCGCCGCCGCCCCTCGCCCGTCCTCGCGCCCGCGCCGCCGTCCGCGTCGCCTCTGGCGGCGCGCCGCGCCGTCGCATCGTCGCGAGCCTTCCGTCGCCGAGCCACATCCTCGCAGCATCCCCGTCGCCGGTGAGCCTCGTCGCACCTTCGCCTCTCGCGTCACGTGCCCGGTCGCCGCTCCCATCGCCCCGCGCCTTGCCTCGGTCCCCGCGCCCGAACCCGCGCACACCCGCGCGCGGCGCGCCAGCCACGCGTCACCGATCCACTCCGCGCGCGCATCCCCGCCGTCCAACCCGCGCGCCCGCGTCCACACGATGCTTCGCGCGCCGCGCCGGACACGCGTCGCCAATCACCGCCTTCCCGCCTCCGCCCCACCGCATCGCCGCCGTCCACTCGGATCTGAGCCGAAGGCTCAGATCGTGCCGCGCGTCGTCGCCCCAGCCGTCCGATCCCGCACCGCCGCCGCGCCTGAGCCGGAGCCACGTCAGCCCTAGCCGACATGGCATCTACGTCAGCCCTAGCGCCACGTGGCAGCCACGTGCCATGCCATGTCAGCTGCCACATCAGCCGAGCCCACCCCCCCCCCCCGGTGTGCCATGTGGCGGCCACGTCAGCCGCCACGTCAGTAGGACACGTGGCAGCACCAGCAGCTGCCACGTCAGCACCACCTCCGCTCGCGCGCACTATTCCGTACGCCAAGTCCACCGTGGACTTGGTTTCTCGTGAGCCCAGTCCACAGCACAGTAACTTTTCTGATTTTCCCGAATTTGCTTTAGGGTTTATTTTCCGAGAGCCCGTTCTCCTCCGTCCTAGCTCCGATTGACCCCGTTTGTTTTTCTAAATTCATCTAAAATCGAGCTCTAGCTTTTGGTTCTAGTTTCATGATTTTTGGAGTTCATTTGCTTATCATTTTATGTGTTTTTTTTGTTTCGATCGTTTTCCTCTCGTTAGATTCGGATTAGGAGAGCGGGTTTCGCCGAAGACCGGAGTACCTCGTGAGCATAACCAAGGCAAGTCGTGTTTTTTGATCATGTTGAACCCAGTTTGCAATCTATTATTTAATTATTTTGTTTTAAATTACATTGCATCGCTACTTTTATTCAAACCCTTGTACTGGTAGTTATCGTCCCAATTGAATTTATCCTTCCTTGATAATTTGGATTGTCATGATACCTTGTCACCTTAGGTTGGGAAACATACTAGTGATGTTATGATACTTGTCACATGGGTTGGTACGATTAGACTGCTTAGCCCTGTTTAATTTACGATTGGCCTCATCATCACATGTTAAGGTTTAATTTGACTTAATGATATATGGAACTGTGGTTGGTGCCACGTTTACTAAAATTTGTGCCGTGGCATTGGTGTGTCATTGGCGGGGAGATACAAACTTGGTTTTGCACTCGGGCGAGCGATCGTGCAGTAAAGGGGGAAGTGCAGGTGCACTTCGGAAGATATGGTAGCGTCGCCCGGGTAATGTTAAGGACTTAACTTTGTGCGCCATTGATCTGAGCTTAATCGTGTAAACCACATGTCTAGTATGGGATAGATCTGACTAATTAATTTGTAATATTTCAATTCAATTCTACCATTGTGATGGACATGGTTGCTGATTTCCCTGTGGCGCAAGGGGGGTGTGATGCGAAACCCTAGCGGGCATGATTGGGTTGAGGTAGAGCATTGTAAAGGCCTTGTTGTGATTTCGACATCGAGGCTAATCACATTGTCTTGAATGCAGTTGTGCAACCTCTGCAGTGTAAAACTATTCGAATAGCCACGTCCTCGGTCATGGACAATGCTCGGTGATTTCACACGAGGGGTAGTGTTTTCATTTATAACTTGGTGGTTTATATTGGAGGTGGACAGGTAGCCCACCATTGGTTTAGCTTGTGAATAGGTGTTCACAAGTGGTTCATGTTTATTCCTTTGATTATTTATTATTATTATTTTTATTTAAAGTTCACTTTCAATCTATTTATCATATTTACTGTGAACTGCCTTTTATGCAAATTAACCTTTCAGCCTTCCATTGGTAAGCTTTGCATATTATATTGCATCCATTTGTTACAAACGACTTGCTGAGTATCAATGTACTCACGGCTTTACGCCTATGTTGCTCAGTTGAGGGCGAGGAGTATTATCAGCAGGAGGTTCCAGAAGGAGAGTACTACGACGACTTCACGGATTAGGCTTCGTTCTCCACTCGATAGCCTGTGGGCTTGTCGATTGGCCACTACGCTTTATTTTGGATTTCCGCTGCTATTTTGTTAAGCCCTTTTGGCTAGGGATATTGTTAGCTTGGCCATAAGGTCATACCTTGAGATTTATTGATATTTGAGTTTTCCCTTTATATTATCATGTGTATGGTTGTGATTACATCTATGTTTGACTGTGTGCACTAGCGTGATCCTGGACTAGTGCAGTTTACACAGAGAGTCCGAATTTGCATATTCGGGTCTCGACACACCACGTGCCATATTTCAAACAGTGTCTTTCTGAGGGCACACTTGCATCGCACCTCTTATGAGTTGAGATACGGGTGAAAGCCTAGTGTCTCTCATTTTTCGTGTGTTCGGTTGCAAGCATTTTATTCTAAAGTCTGGGAACCTAGATAAGTTCGAGTCACATTCTTGTCATGGGATTTTTCTGGGTTACTCGAATACTTCGGGGCGTATATGGTCCAGAACTGTGAGTCTAGCAAAATAGTAGAGACCTGCGAGGTGACCTTCGATGAGGCCAGTCCGGGGACTAGGCCCGATATCTCAAGTTCAGTAGAGCAGTCCAAGCCCATCTTTGTGGATGATGAGGAGGATGAAGATGAGGGGTGTCTACCCGATCCAGTTTCTCCTTCCCTTGAGGTGCCTGCTTCTTTCACCGCATCTCAAGGAGATCAGCCCATTCCTTCCGCATCCTCAGGAGCCAGTGGCTCTGTTCCTACCTCGTCAGCTCATGAGGTAGAGGTCACTACTTCTTCTCATCTAGGAACTTCCCGTCATATCGAGAAAGACCGTCCTTCAGAGCAGATAATTGGAGATCTCTTTGAGCGTGTCACACGCTCAAAGTTTGGCTTGTCTCTTTGAGCGTGTCACACACTCAAAGTTTGGCTTGTCTCTCTTCTGTCTCCACTCTGTCTTTGTTACCTCGTTCGAGCCCAAGGATGTTAGTCATGCTCTTTCTGATGAGTCTTGGGTTAATGCCATGTATGAGGAGTTAAAAAATTTTGAGAAGAACAAGGTCTGGTCGCTTGTCGAGCCCCCTAGATGTCATAATATCATAGGTACCAAGTGGGTGTTCAAAAATAAGCAAAATGAGGATGGGGTAGTCATTCGAAATAAGGCTAGATTGGTAGCTCAGGGTTTCTCCCAAGTTGAGGGTGACCTTTGCCTCTGTAGCTAGGCTATAGGCCATTAGAATTTTGCTTGCTTTCGTGGCGTCCAAGGGCTTCAAGCTTTACCAGATGGATGTCAAGAGTGCCTTCTTCAATGGGTATATTGAGGAAGAAGTCTATGTTAGGCAACCTCTAGGTTTCGAGAACCCCAAATATTCAAACCATGTCTACAAGCTTTCCAAAGCCTTGTATGGACTTAAGCAAGCCCCTAGAGCTTGGTATGAGAGGCTTAAGTCCTATCTGTTGAGTCATAGGTTTGAGATGGGTAAGGTAGACAAGACCTTGTTCATTTGCAGGCATGACAATGACCTTCTACTCGTCCAGATTTATGTGGATGACATCATTTTTTGTGGCTCCTCTCATGCTCTTGTTTCTCAGTTCTCGGATGTCAAGAGTATAGAATTTGAGATGAGCATGATGGGCGAATTGAGATTCTTCCTTGGATTCCAGATCAAGCAGACTCGGGAGGATACTTTCTTGCATCAGGGTAAGTACACTCGAGACCTCCTGAAGTGCTTTAACATGAGTGATGGCAAGCCAGTGTCTACTCCGATGGTATCAGCGACTTCACTTGATCCAGATGAGGATGGCGAGCCATTTGATCAAAAAGAGTACAGAAGCATGATTGGCTCTCTCTTGTACCTCACTGCCTCGAGACCGGACATGCACTTCTCTGTGTGTCTGTGTGCTCGATTTTAGGCTTCTCCTCGCGTATCTCACCGCCAGGCGGTGAAACGCATCTTTCGGTACCTTCGAGCTACCATAGACTATGGTATCTGGTACTCTTTCTCGTCTTGTCTTTCCCTCAGAGCTTACTCGGACGTAGACTTTGCTGGCTGTAAGATAGATAGAAAGAGCACTTCTGGCACTTGCCAATTCATTAGCACTTCTCTTATTTCTTGGTCTTCTAGGAAGCAGTCCGGTGTTACACAGTCTACCGCAGAGGCTGAGTACATTGCTACTGCCAGTTGTTGCAGCCAGGTACTTTGGATGGCTTCGACCCTACGGGACTTTGGGTTAGTGATAGACAGTGTTCCACTCTTTTGTGATAACACTTCTGCTATTAACATTGCTGTTTATGGTGATAGTAGTCTTGGCGATAACTTTGTGCGCCATTGACCCAAGACTTAATAGCAGATGGGGTAGTCACTCTTTTATGATAGTAGGATCGGCTTATTAACAATTGTGTAGCTACCATCAATGGCGCACAAAGTTATGGAGATCTTTTTGAGCGTGTCACACGCTCAAAGTCTGGCTTGTCTCTCTTCTATCTCCACTTTGCCTTTGTTGCCTCGTTCAAGTCTAAGGATGTTAGTCATGCTCTTTCTGATGAGTCTTGGGTCAATGCCATGCATGAGAAAAAAATTTTTGAGAGGAACAAGGTCTGGTCGCTTGTCGAGCCCCCTAGAGGTCATAATTTCATAGGTACCAAGTGGGTGTTTAAAAACAAGCAGAGTGAGGATGGGGTAGTCATTCGAGTGATGTCGTGGCGATATAGGCTATTGCCACAGCTGACTCCGTGGCAATAGATTCTTTTGCCACGAAGTTTAGTCATGGCAATAGTATCATTTGCCACGAAGATATTGCGTGGCAATAGTATCATTTGCCACGAATTCCTTTTATGGTTGTCTCACAAAACAGAAACCCAAATGAGAGACAGGGGATTGAGGCGAGAACAATAATCAATTAATTAAATGTTAAGACTGTATTTGCAACTTCTCAACACAAATCGATAATCCCTGTCCAGAACCCAAACGGAACAAATGTTATGAATATAATGAAACAATAGCTGTAGCATGAATGATATCAGGAGAAACATAGGTAGCACGGAGTCACTAAAAGAAGGAATAGGCTAGATTGTTCAACTGTGTAGAATAATTTAATTATCCAAAGGAGTAAACTCTAGTCATGATCCATATATAACTAAAACTTCAGAATATAATAAGCTAAACCACAGGAATCTAATGCATCAAGACCTACACGGCCTGGATAGGGGCAGCATCAAGACGGGGTAGTTGGGGGGCTTTTGGAGGTGGTGGGGTGGATGGGCCGGCGGGCGGAGGAGATGGGGGAGGAGGATTTTGTGGGGGCGGGGGGAGGTGGATGAGGCACCGAGCGAGGAGGATGGAGCGGCGGCGGAGGCGATGGATGGGAGCGGCGAGCGTAGGGGGATAGAGCGACAGCGGAGGCGGAGGATGCGGGGCAGCGGTGGAGGAGGAATCCGGCAGATGCGGTGGGGGCGACGGTGGAGGCGGAGAATGGGAGGCCACGGAGGCACAAAGGGAGGGAGAGAAGGTGGTGGCGCCAGTGGAGAGGTGGCCGGAGGCGACGTCGGGAAGGAGAGCCGGTGGCCAAGGAGGAGGGCGAGGGGGTGGCGTTGAAGGACGACATGAGCGTGGAGAGCAGCGCGTCGAATGCCACCGGGTCGACGCCCAGCTTCAGTCTCCTCAGTCGGGCGGCGGACCGGATCTGCCATCTTCCTCCCATCCGGCGGCCAGATCTATCAGATCGGCTGTCTCCCTCCCCTCCAGTGGAGGCGGCTCGAGCGCGAGAGGAGAGCGACGGAGAGAGCGAGCGAATGGAGCACAGCGCTCACTCGGGGGTGGGTGACGAACCGATCCGGGCCAGTTTCGCGAGGGGTTGGGGGAGTAGGGGAGGAGGCGGCGGCGCGGGGGCGGAGGTGGTGAGGGGCGGAGGAGGGAGGAGGCGAGGCGGCGTGCGGGGTGGGAGGAGGAGGAGGCGGCGGCGGCGCGGGGTGGGAGGAGGCGGCTGCGGGGTGGGGGGAGGAGGCGGCTGCGGGGTGGGGGGAGGAGGCGGAGAACGTGGGGAGGGGAGAAGTGGGGAGGAAGATTCGCAGTTCGGTGGGAGGGGTTCTTTTATAATAGAAAAGATCCGACGGTTTAGATTGGATAGTAAAGATTCGACGGTTCAGATTGGATGGAGGCCGTACCAACGACGGATCAACCACCAACTCCTCCTTTTTAAGTAGTAAAGATAATTCCTCCACACCAATTCGGCCCTTGCGTTGAGCAGTTAGGCCCACGAAAACAAAGCGTTGCAATAACAGATTATTGCCACGAACAATCATCATATATAGCAACAAATTTATTTCATGGCAATACAAACTCATTTCATACGCATTGCATATGAACCTTTTGCAACCCAATTGATGACTATGACAACGCAATAAAATTGTGGCAATATTGTCATCCACTCGCAACGAACTTCTATAAGGTGGCAATACCTCCTAACTATTGCCACGAATATCAATATTATCACAACGCAAGACAACCATGGCAATAAAGTCATACTACTCGCAACCATTTTTTAAATGGTGGCGATAAAACCACCTTATTACAACGAATTCAATGACTATCGCAACGCAATATTTTAGAGGCACTTCTGTGCACATATCGCCACGATTTTGGCAAAACGTTGCAATAGCACATACCTATTGCAACTAATTTAGCATCGTTGCGATGCGTTTCGTGGCTAAAGGGTTGAAATCTAGTAGTGATGGCTTCCTGGTTTACGTGGCTAGTGTAGCCTACCCGTATTCCAACATTAGTGCATCTACACGTATACATATAGTATTTTTGCTGTCTTTTGTTTTTATTCTTTGCTGTTTTTTGTATGCTTTCTGTATTAGCAGGTAAAAAAGAAGAAGATAGAAGATTTGAAGAAAAAATTTTATTGCACATTACAATCATTCACCATCTCTGATTATCATCGATGATCACAAGTTTACCTCGAGAGATGGGTTAGCACTGAATGCACCCCCAACTTGTAACATAGTACGTTTATTCATGCTAAACTAGCCAAATTCTTCTACCAAGAGAAAAATCATACAAGTTGCAAATATAAAAATGTCACAGGTAACTAAAAGAGTAGCAGCTTAAGGACTAATGGATATGCTGAAGTATAGGCTTGTACAGTTTTTTTTTCACCTGATAAAGTAAGAACTGCTTGGATTAATGGGTATTTTTTCAACCTTCCGTGGGTACTGCGTGCTTTGGTCTATTTCAAAACTATTGGTTGATGGCCCACCAAGAAAGCTCTCTGTCGCAGTATCACGTTGTATCCAAGGATGTTTTGAAAGCTTTCTTAGTCTGCTAAGCTCCTCAGATACCTCTTTCATTGAGGGCCTGTTGTCACCGCACATATCCAAGCATTGCCTAGCTAGCTCTGCAAGCCCTCTAAGCAATTCCGTGCTCTCTTGACCTATTATTTGACTGTCCAACATGGTATCAAGATTGTTCTCCTTCATTGCCAATAGGAAACTTGAAGACAAGCTTCTTTGTAGCTCAGGACCTTCAAGTTTGAATGGCATCTGCCCAGTTAGGATCTCCAAAAGGATAACACCAAAGCTATAAACATCGCTCTTGTCTGTCAACCGGCATGTTTGCATATATTCAGGGTCCAGGTAACCGCATGTCCCTTGAACCGTTGTCACAAACTGGGCTTCGTTGGTTGGTGCTAGTATGGAGGCTCCAAAATCTGATACCTTTGCCATGTAATTCTCATCAAGAAGGATGTTAGAGGTTTTCACATCACCATGTAGAATTGGTGGGTTTGCATAGGAATGTAAAAATGCAAGCCCCTCGGCTGCCTCATTGACAATCCTTAAGAGGGAACTGAAAGGGATATGCAGCGTGCGGTTCTTGCCATGAATAAGATCAAACAATGTTCCATTCGGGATGAACTCATACACCAGCATCGGGACTTCCACCTCAAGGCAGCAACCCAATAGCTTAACAATGTTCTTGTGATTAATCTGGGAAAGAATCAGCATTTCTTTACCAAATTCCTTCTTATGCCTATCATCAATCAATACACACCTTTTAATTGCCAATGGAATTTTATCCTTAATCGTTCCCTTGTACACAGTGCCATGGCCTCCATGTCCAAGAATTTGGCTTTTGTCAAACTTGTTTGTTGCTTGTTCTAGTTCTGCTTCAGTAAACACCGTAAATGCAAGTCCCTGGTCTGATTTCATCTTCTCAAATAATAGCAGTCCTCCATGCTGCTGAAAATACTGTTTCTTGACATTCGTAAGCTTTCTTCTCTCAAAAATTACACGCATGCAGAAGATGATAATCACTAGAACAACGGAGCTGATGCAAATGCCTGCATAATTTAATATCAAATTTAACTCCGTTAAAGTGACTCCACACATTATTGTATATACTAAATGCATGTTAAATTTATTAATTGTGGTAAAATAGGCTAAAAGATGATGATGCTAATATCTAGCGGTTTACCTATGATTAGGGCTATGTCTGCGTTACAGGAATTTGCTTCCTTTGCCAACTTTCTGCCGGGAGGGCATGAACAATGGTACCCTCCTATTGTGTTGTGGCATGCTGCAGCCTTTGGGCATGGACTTGGATGCTTCTCACATTCATTGACATCTGCAACATGGAAAAAAACAAATTTCGAGATTTGAGTACTATTAAATAACTATGAAACGGCATGAGCTAAGATGAGTCTAATGTTCACAACTTTTTCACAGTAGTAAGACAGATAACACTGAAGCGAAAAAATGAGTCCAATGTTCTAACTAGATTTACACTAGATGAAAAAAGAAAAAGAAAATTACAAGAGGTTGTAAAGTTCTTTGTTCTTCTTTTCTTTCCTTTTTTGGTTCTTGGTTACTCAAGTTTTTCTATGTAGCCCTTCAAATTTTATACTCTGTTCAATAATTCTGTGTCTACCTACCAACTTTATTTTCCATACATATTATGATGATTTGTAACCAAGGGACACAGTAAGTAGTGATATTTTTCTTGCAAACGTTTACAAATTTTTTGATCTGCACCCTCTAGTACCCATAAAACAAATCTACCTTTAATTTGCATCCACATGCTGCCTAAGCCCTGATTTGCATCCTCTATTAAGATCATATGTTCAGTGTTTGAGAGAAAAATCTAGTATCCATTGCTCTACAAAAACTCCTCAATGGTTCTGAATTAACACCAACTTTCATATTATAACAGGATACGGCATGCACGAATTTGTATGAACTAAAGATGCATGCAGAACTAAGAGATGAACTTGCCTGAGCATCCATCAGGGATGTAAGGGTTCCCTTCATACCCCTTGGAGCAGTTGCATAGATACCCTGGGCCGTTAGTTGAATCCACGCACACGCTGTTTCCGCTACGGCATGCATAAGAAGCCATGTTCCTGGCCACCTCGCATGTTGCATCTCCAATTGCCCAGTCCAGCACCAGCGGCTGCTGCCCCTTGTAGGTATTGTTGAACCTCAAAGTGGTTATGTACTCACTGCTGAAACTAAACTTCTCTGTCTCCACCAGGGCAGCGTAGCTACATGGATTGAATTGCCAACTATTTGAATCATTATATATATTATATACACTGTGGAAATAGACATCATAGCGGGTTAAGCTCTTGGGTATGGCATTTTGGCAGCAGCCTACACCAACGCATGAGCCATTTGTCAGGGCTTCGGGTCTCCCGCACACTGATGCACACGCTGTCGTATACCCTGTCCTGTTCATGCTGTTGTAAATGTATGCAAGTGTGTTGCAGCCAATGACTACGAACTTGTTCTTCACATCGGAGAACCGATACGGCCATGATGAGAAGTCAAGCGACCACATGTTAGGTTCCATTGATCTTGTGCTACGATTGTAGCAATACGTCGAGATGGAGTTTAATGCCCGAGTTTGACCTTGAGGCAGTAAAATCTCTAGAACCTCCACGTTAACAATGAACGGCTTATAAATTCCATCAGCAGTCTTGTTGCAGTTGATCTCAAAGCCTTCTCCAATAGCACAGCCTGTACCAATGCCAAATGGATAAGGGACTTCGACATCACCACAATGTGTCTGGCATCCGGGGGCAGGCTGTGCTGATATGGATGCTAGGTGCAGCATGACTGCAATGCCGAGCAGTAGCACTGATGCCATACCTCTCTGAAAATGTTGTTGCCAAAGTGGCATATCTGCTGCGCCAAAGGAAAAAAGAAAACATAGTGAACAAAATTAATCGCTTGTTAATTGTCTAAAAGTTGTAAGTAATACTTTAATCTTTTATCCGTACTATGCTTCTATCCTGTGAATGAAATCCTTTCTACAACTATGGTCAATTAATTTTGCATGCGTGGTATAAGGGAAAACATTCGTTAGGTCTCTTCATTTCTTGGTTGTAAGTCAAGATCAGAGTTATTCAAGACATGTTGGTTGCTTTCAGATTGCTCCTATGGAATTCATATGTTCAAATATCAATTTGGATCAAATGAAATTGTAATGCAGGATTAATTGTGGTTCGTTAAGTCACCTTACAAAATAAGTAATGCTAACAATAAAATATCGATCCAGATCGATTGCTCGATTTGGATGTGGCCTATGCATATCAAGCAACATCCATATTCCAGCTAATGCTTGTTTTTTTTTCATCTTGATAGCTTGGTTTATCATCTGTCTAGCATAACTTGTTCTCACTGTGACGACTCTCTCATTTATAGGCTATGTGGAACACCGCATCCCATGCGAGATGTCTGATGACATGTTATGGGTTACTTCTCAAGTAAGAACAGATTGGCTTCTGCATAACTGAAAACATTTTATCTTGGTCTAAAAAAGAATAGATTGTAAATAGTTGTAGGTTTAGGTTAGTAGATTGTGCTTTGCGGCACCACAATATATTACTCCCTCCATTGTTTTTGACTCATCATCCTAGAATCCGTGCAATTAAATTTTTTGACCACCAATAAATTTAAAATTATCTAGATTGACTATATGAAAAATATATCATTAGATTTGTAATGAAAAATACTTTCATAATATTATAATTTTATTACTCCCTCCATTCAGAAATGTAGGCCATTTTTGACCTTTTACGATCTCCAATGTAAGATTTTGACTATAATTTACTATTATAATATATTAGCAAAAATAATAATAATAAATACATATTATGAAAGTATTTATATACTTTAATATATATTAATGGTCAAAACTTAAAAAATTTGACTACATGGAATCTACGGCGACCTATATTTGTGGACAGAGGAAGTAGTACATATTAATGTAAAGTTATAAAAATAACGGTTAAAGTTGCATCTTGGAGATCGTGAAAAATAAAAAATAAGTACAAAAGAACGAATGGAGTATGTGAAAAAGTCTGCTATGGAAAAGATATGTTAGTCTGGTCACAAAACTTAGTGTTGTGTTATCTTGCAAAATAAATGTTAACATACTACAAAAGGTCAATTCAGTAAAGTGTTCTTTTGGCTTTTGGCTTGTGCTTTTGGTTTTTGAGTTCTTCGAAAGCCGAAAAGCTAAACATCGAAACATAACATATTTTTGAAATGGAGTCTCCAAACGACTTCCCGAGTTAGAAATCATGTGCACCGTTCACTGTCATCTCAAAAAGCGCAAATAAAAGCCATTAGCAACAACCAAAACCCATCAATCACAACAAAAAAGAAGGGCGATTTGTTTAGGATGCACATTTCAAAAGCACCATAATTGTCATCAAGTAGCCGTTAAGGATGATCATTGATGATGAAAGCTCCAACTTAAGCTTGCAAGCTCTCAGAGAAACTAGATTAAGCTCACTTTGCACTAGAAGCTTTAGTTTGGAGGGTTTAAAACCAGCTTTTGCTTCCAAAAATCAATAAGCTCCCTCTGACGGGTTGGATTTTGGAAACAAAAAATTAAAAACCAAAGTCGTTAACATTGTACCAGAAGTCAAATGCCAATCAGGACTCATCGCGTGACAACAATTTAGCTCAGTGACTGCGCTAAAGCATACACGGGGACCTTCTCTTGTTCTCCGTCGAGAGTTTCTCCAAAAAAGGCCAGCTCTTCCTCGCTTTCCTCTTATAGATCCGACACCCCTCTCTCCTATCTCTTCCTCGGCTCTTGCCGGCGTTGAGCGAAAGGACCCATCCTTCCCCTACTTCCTCTTGTAGATTAACTTAGTTCTAGTCTAGTTTGCTGGCGGTGTTAGAATACGGATAGACTACACTAGCGTAAATTAAATTTTTTTACTACATAAAACAGGAAACACCAGCGCGCACGGCAAGGGTTATGAGAGGTGGCGGCTAGGGTTTTTTATGGGTGTATTTCAGGATACATCCCTCAGCCTCCGCACCTCTCCTTATATAGCCTTCAATCAAATCCTTATCCGATATGAGTAGAGATCGAATCCCACTCAAAAACTATCATTCGAACCCTTATCGTTCCAGCGCATTAAGTGTATGACCCTAACTTCATGTATATTTGGTTATGGGTCAAAAAATTCATTTTCGATCCATAAGTCGATAGTGGTCTCTAGTAAGACATAATGACTCCAAATATACATAAGATCATATCAGACGAACATATATAATGCTTATGTACTAATCCCTTTTTCCTCATGATACCGGATCAAACTCAAAGCGAGAAGCGTGCTATCTTATGATAGCTCGATCCTTCACTCAAACTTGTAGCGGATTACTCAGTTATGATTGCCTCTTCAACCACATTTAGCATGGCCATGCACTTTCTTAATTCAACCACATCGAGAGATCTAGAGATATCTTTTCTCTTAAACCACATCGAGGGGCAAATTTTATCTTAACCGATCATATTCCTTCGCATATTTCATAGTAAACCCGAAAGCTATCTTTATGACTACCTAGTCACGGAGTGGTGTTTGATAACCTCTAAATAAACTATTACACATGTAGAAAATAATAATGATCTTAGGTCTAAGAATTCTACATACACTATGTATGAGACCACTTGATGACACTTAAGAATATAACAATTCCCGCAGTGTTTTATGGTGGGTCAATCCAACATCATATTCTCTAACATATGTCTATATTATTGATTTAATATTCTATATCCATGATTCATGAAATATGATCATCAATCAATACATGTGCAGATTTGTAAATCATAATTGTCCCATATAATGATATAAGATCAGAGATAATTTAGAATAACATCAAAATATAAATAAAGAATTCCACGAATAAGTCACATACTTGTGATCAATATGAAAGACATTTATTCAAGAAACAAAATAACATATTATTCAAAAGATCATAAATATAGAAGTGATACAATTATCTTAATGATTATCTCTAGGGCATATCACTAAGAGATAGCTCTTTCTTCCGGGTGTTACTCCGTGAAGCTTTTACCACCACCGTCTTCAAGAGTTGCAGTCCAAGACGCTCCTCTCGGGAAGCCGTTTGCCTGCACCTTCTTCTTCTGGTGCTCCTAGATCGAGATCTGAAGCCACTTTTCACGTTTCGTCTTGGTGCATGCAAGGGAAAAGAGGTGGTGGCGAGCTATTTTTCTGCACCGGAGTTGCTTGATCCCATCAGATCTATTGCCTAAGCTCCTTCTTTGGAGACTCCGCCTACCTGATTTGGTGTCATCCTCAGCTACAGCTTGTCCTCCTCTGCCTTTTCTATGGTGTCGTCCACTGTTGATATCTTGTCGGTGGTTTTGTTCATAGTCGGCACAACAAGAACCGATAAGTTTCTCTTTACAATACACATACCGGATATGACGTCTATCGCATTGTTGGCGCCCTCCTTCTCTATCAATCTAGATTCCCCCACCGGCTACTCCCTTCGTGGAGTTCCAACTGCCGGCATCAAGGATCCAAAAATCATCCCGGAAATTCACAAAAAATCATTGTAATCTTGAGGATGTAACCGTTAATCTAATCTGGATTTAGTGGCCTTCTGGAAGATGTTTGCCTTAAAAAAATGACAATCAGGACGTGCGTCATTGGCTTTTGCGGGCGAGGCTCGCAAACCGGTGAAAATTACTCACCGTTTGTCACTGGATAAAAAGCGCAATCCTGGAAACCCTGCCCGGCTGCCCCAAGAGGGGAACCGCAACCCACTCCCATCCCCGCCGCCGCTCACTCCCGCCCCGCCTCCAGTCCCGAAGCCTCTGGTCGCCGTCGTCCCCAGTCCCGGCCCTCCCCACGACGCAACAACCACCTCCCTCTTGGTGCTGACGCCGCTGCCACCTCCCGCCCAGTGCCGAGCCGCCGTTTCCCTCCCGGTGCCGTGCCAACCCGAAGGTACGGCATCCCTCCATGGCCGATCTGCTGTCCTCTACTCCCTCCATGTCAGATCTCAATTCTCTAACTAATCAAAGGGATGGATGGATGGAACTGGTAGTAGCACTTTGTTGATGCACAAGTACTAGTTCCTTGCTAGGCGATTCCAGATTTGTTTGGTTAATTGCTGATTGTTTCTCTTAGCACTAGTCCAAGAAACTGGTGTTCTTCTAATCGTTCTTGTCCGTGCACATCTCATTCATGTTAGTAATCATTCGTGATCGTTGCTCTATCAATTCAGATAGTATTTCGATCTGACAAAAATATGTCATTGTAGAATGTATGTTGAAGAGCAAAGGATGCATAACAGCATAATGTAGTTCGTAATTGCACAGCGTATGGATCGATTTAACAATATATGAGTGGTACGAATTTGCTACGTGGTCTGAATCAGTTAAAAATGCGACTTTGCTTCCTGCCTTCATGTATCTGAGTTCATACATTTCTTCAATACTTGGTTGCGTTCTATGTCTAATGTGTGGCATAATGTGCTCAGTGATATGCCTCTATGAACAAATTCCATGTAAAACTCAGATTTGTTATGATTTGTGTGAAATTCAGTGTAGCGATGTGTCCAGATTTGTCCAATGTGTAGCATAAACAATGTCCTTGAAGAAGCAATCTGGGCGCATGCAAATTTTGATTCATCCTTCGTTACCGCCCCGTACTAAAACTTACATTTTGGTTATCAAGCATTTTGATTGTGAATGAAGATCAATGAATTAGTTAATAATCAATGGATGATATTTGCTGGCTAATTTCATGTGCATTAATCGGCTAAGAAAATAAATACTGAAATTCTGTAGTTAAGTACATACATATTGCCATTTCCTTTTTTTGGTAAGAAAATAAAAACAATCATATTAATACTAAATCAGCACACAAACATACCATTATTTGCCTCACGGGCATTTCAGACATTTCGCAACTCAAACAACCAGTCTGTACAACCAAAAGCCAGACTAGTGAAAGGTCTATTTGTAAAAGCTACAGCTGATTCTTAAGGAAGAAAGACAAAAGCAGCTTTTAGCAAACGCTACGGCTCCCCAAACAGGGCCTCATGTAAGTTGAAAACAGTCGTGAGGGCTTTGTGCGCTTCAGCTTATAAGCTGAGCTTATATAAGCTGAAGCTCCTAGTAAGCTGGCTTTCTTATTAGAGAAGAAGCCTAAGCTGTGGCTAAATATTGGCCTTTAGTCATCACTAATCTAAAGTCTAAACCTGTTGCTATTCGACTTTGATCTACGTCTGACATCTGATCCTCCGAAATCGTGGCCTTCCCAACCCAATCCAACAGATATTGTTCATATCGTTTGTACTGAAATTACCCTGTGCTTTTACAAACACTCGAAGGTGCTTGCCCAAGCTCTGGGATTTCAAGTTTTTATCAATAACGGTTTAGTCATCCATTCATCCCACAAACTATGCATGCATGGAGTTGTTGTACGCCTACAAGGGCGACAGAGGCATGAACTAGCAGTATAAATGTATAAATGAATCAACAACGTAAATCTGAAGTGTGTACAAGAAAGGGGTTAGGGTGAAATCCAGAACAACCCACAAAATTCCAAACAGGATTAAAGCAGTACCTCATATGACGGCCAGAGTGGAAATACGGTGACCCAAGAACCCGGCCGCCGTCTGCTGTACCTCTCTGCAAGCAAGGAAGGCAGAGAAGAGGGCGCTTCCTATGGGCGAAATGCGATACCTCTTGCGTAGCTTCCCAGAGTACATACATAGTTGCAACGAAGCCTTTTTTCTTCTACGGACCTTTTCAGCGGTCTTCTGCACTGGTCAACTCTTTTTTTCGCCCACTAGAATCATTTTTTTTCTTCGGACCTTTTCAACACGGAAATTATGAAGCACTAGTCATCATATACGCCAAAGTCACGTCAAAAATTTGCAAAATTGTATAGGGGAATTGATTTGCTCAATAAAAAACCAGTAGTATAAAATTAATGTGCTAATTAGTGGCCTTGGGAGTTTGATTACAGTAATAATAAGCAATAATTACTAGTCAGATTTGGTTTGAACCTAGGCCCCTAGATTTAAAAGATCGATGGCCTAAATTAGCCGTGGATGGCAGGATATGAAATAAACAGTACTTCCTCCGTCCCACAATATAAGTTTATTTTCTTAAAAAGCGTGGTCCTATGATATAGATCCATTGAGGAGATCAAATGTATAGTTGTTGCAATATTTTCATCACATACCCTACTTTAATGCTAGAAAAGTATATGTGTAGTTGTAGTATACCACTTAATATGGATATGTATGGTTCAATAATATTATTTTTTAGATTTAATATATATTTGGTCTATGTGTATGGTGAATTTGAACTTATATTACATGGCAGAGAAATTAATTGGAGGGTTGTGAATGTCTTGCATGCACCAGGTTTAGATGTATGTAGCAAACAATGCAAGTCTCTCTTTTTATATTAATATATAAATGCATGATACGAACTGGCATCTAGTCTTGAGATTTTGTTTATAGCGACTGGACTCAAGATGGGTCGTGGAGTAAGGGGGCGCTCGTTTCGGTTTTTTTTGGCTTCAGCTTCTAGCTTCAGTTTTTTTTTCACTATTCACTACACTATCCACTAACTCAGCTACAATATTTTTTCAGCCAGCTACAGTGTTTTTTCAGCCAAAAGCCATCGCTATTCTGATCACCCCCTAAGGCTCACGCACATAATTACGACGTCATAACCTGACTTGAAATGAAAATGAAAGGGATCTTGAAAGTGATGTGTCTTCTCATAAAAACAAACGAATTATAACAATATAGAAAACAATCGATGGTATATGTCTCGTACTGTGCTCTTCGTCGGAACTAATCATTTTTTTGCTGACGAGATTGAAGGCTCATTGGACAAAAAAATCCTAAAAATACTTTGAAATTCGGAAGTTCATTCATGAAAACAACTGGACTGGGAATTTTTCTATCACAAACTGGACTCTTTCTCTAAAGCTGATGAAGTTCTCTCGTGAAATGACCCTCATTTTTAGTGGAGCTAACCATCATATCTAAATTTAACCAAGAATTAATTAAATGTCAAATGATGCAATTACAACTAATTAACTCAATTACATGAATGACCGACTGATGGCAAAAAATCTCACAGCATTTGAATACTAATTAAAGAACTCAAATTTACAAGATTAAACTATAATACAAGGGTACATCATTTATTAAAATACATCGCACATTCCCAAACACATACAACATGTAACTATAATATATTGGAGTGGTGATTTAACCTGTAGGTGCCGTAAGGAGTGAGTCGGTGCCGAGGACCTACGCTCGTAAAATAAACGAAAAATCAGGGAAACAACCATCCAAAAGGAAAGTAAGAGAGAATATTCTCGTCAGAACCCACTTGGTTTAGAACATCGAACCATGGCACTCATCGAGATACCAGGACCTTCCGGGGTCAGTCAGCACCTCTCGTTGTAGTGGGTCTCATCATCCAGCAAAAAAAATGACAAAACCCACTTAAACCTCACCATACTTACATTCATCATAAACAAATTGAGCTACAATGCCAGGAGACCCCTAGGGACCTTTGGTCAATATGAAGCAACCAGTTTTTCACAGTGCACAGGGGAATGTGAGGGAGAGTGATAAGGAGGAAACCAGCCGAGAGAGATAGAGTGAAAGAACATTTTGGCCCATTCCCCACCAAAACCACCAAAGAGAGAGGGGGGCTCGCACCACGCCCTCAATCCCCACCCACCTCTCCTCTTAGGTCCCATCTAAGCGAAGGTGAGAGTGCAGCAAATGAGGGCTTAAAGCCACCATGGTGGCATTAGGCAAGAGGGAGGAAGTGTAAGAAGAGTTGTAGATGAACCAAGGAGAAGGCGGCCTGGGTCCTCAAAGACCCAAGAGCGAGGAGGGGGTCGGGACCAAAGAAGACCAAGGAAGAGGAGACCAGCTACTCGAAAGAGCATGTGGGAGAGGACCACCACCACCAACCCAACCTTGACCCCACCAAATTGGATAGGATACTCACAACCTTGTCCCTTTCATCCCCCCAAAATCTCACTAAAAATTGTCTCACCTCGTGGGCAACCTCAATAAATCGAGCAAGAAAAATAGCTAAGGGAACGGACCGAGTTTTTACTTTGGCCAGATAGAGCCGCGATGAGTAGCACCACCGGCTCATGACGGCAGCAGCCAAACCATAGATGGCCTCCTGTGCACGCCCGGTGAGTTATGCCATGCTCCCTGGCACATGCAAAATCACCAAGCCCCATCAAAGCTTGCTCAACCATGGGACCGCATCATCATTCCCCAAATCATTACTATGCAAAATCAAAATAAAAATAACCATAATGTTGCAAAAGAACACAGAAGTTAAAACTGGATTAGCTAGGGATTAGAGAGGGAATATAGATTTGGTGGGACCACGCCTAGATCTACCACCACCGGCACTAGATCCAGCTGGAGGAGTAGAAGAAGAGGCATGGGAGCCGTGAATGAGCTGGGGTTGGGGAGGATAGCAATGATAAGGAGGTAAGGTCCCCGATCCAGTAGAGCCGTGCCTAGATCCGCCACCATTAGTGCCATCCGACGATAGTGGAGGAGAAGTGACACGAGGACCATGGCATAAGTCATCTGGGGTTGCGGAACGGAATGAATTTGCTAATTTGACTGTTAATTTGATATTAGAGGTTATCGGTCCAAATGAGTGGAAAAACGGTTACCCAAGAACCCGGCCACTGTCTGCTATGCCTCTGCAAACAGGAAAGGTAGAGAAGAGGGTGCTTCCAACAGGCGAAATGCAATACCTCTGGTGCAGCTTCACAGAGTACATACATAGTTGCAATGAAGGAATTTTTGTCAGATTTGGTACTGTTTTCAACCATAATTACAAAAAAGCCATATAAAAATGGTATTGGCAAAAATAAGGTTTTCGCCGTCCGATGGCTGGGCAACAGCGACGGAGGGGCGACGCGTGGCCCTTGTCGTCCCATGGGCAGACGGCAGGCTGCTTGCCACCCGACCAGTAGACGGCAAGGGCCTTCCACCCCATGATGAGACGGCAGGTGATTAGGCCTAATCACCCGCCATTTTTTTAAATTTTGTTTGAAATTGGTGGGATTTTTTAATATAACAAATGAGCTTGAAAATTATGAAAATTTATGTGTAGCCTTCCAACACAACTTTGTTGACTGTGTAATTTTACCGTAATTTTATGCACTGTGAATTTTGCTCAAAAATTCGTACAATTTTAATATTCGTAGGAGCTGTTACATATAGCAAACGAGCTCTACAAATTACAAAATTTTACGCGAAGCCTCTCGACACAACCATAGTGATTGTGTAATTTTTTGGAAATTTTATGTACTTTGAATTTGCCACGTTAATTCATATTAATTTAATCATGAAATTAGTGATATGCATCTATCTTTTCTTTCCAGCTGCATCCTTCGTACATTTGTCACTCTATCCTTGTTGTCCCCCCTCGCACGTTCCCTCGTATGCACTAATGTCAATATGTTCATACCATCCCCCCTCACCGGCTACCTCGTCTGAACATTTGTCAGTGTTACCATGCCATCCTCCCTCGCCGGCTCCCTCATCTGCATATTTGTTAGAGTTATCATGTCGTCCCCCCTCACCCGCTTCCTGGTCTGCATATTTATCAGTGTTACCATGTTGTCCCCCTCACCCGAAGTGATGCACATCGACAAGGAGTCCTTAATTTGTGGGATGAGTGCACCGGGTTCCCTTTTCGCTCGGCTATAAATATGAATCTCTTGTAGTTCATCATCGCTCATCTCAGTCGTTGTTCGCAGAAGCTCATTCTCGCTTGTAAATTTTTTTGGACTGGTAATCAAATTATCGGTAATTAATTAATTATTCGTATATAGTTACATGCATGTAATCACTAACTGGCATGCTGCTTGTCATGATTTTGCGTTGTAATATTTACTGTGGATCTAGTTGTTGTGGCTTTAGGTAGTCACAGACATAGAATACTTGACAATGTTCTATGGTAATGATCTTGTATGGGCTAGACTTGATGGGTTGGAGCTATTGACATGCCAATACAAAGTTCTCTGGGCCAAGGGGCTTAGCGTCATGAATATTCACAAGATACGAAGCTGCATCTGGAGGGAGTTTGCCATGAAGGCAATGGAGATGAAACTTGCGATCGAGGGAATCACTACACGAATGGCGTGTGAGAACTCGTGAAGGTGAATGGCACCAAAGCATGGAGGCAGTACATGCAAATTGCCTCATAGACAGACGCGGTCATTTATGGGAGGCCGATAGTGTACCTCAGTTCCGTGCGTCGGGTGTCGGAAAATGGTGACGAGCCCGGCCCCTCGACACCTAGGGAACCACCGGTGGAGTTTCAAGACGATACCACTGAATGTGCTGTATCGAAGGGAAGACTCACCCATGATTTCGTACAGAATGATGGGGCGGGCATGTGATTGTCAGCTTGCATTGAATGCCATGAGTATCTACCAGACCAAGCGCTTGGTTTGGAGTCTGACGAGGACACCGACCCAGGCTTCGATGATACCGACGACGACACATGGCAGGTGGCTGGTCCACCAGGGGGAATTTTGTCATCAAATGTGCCCTATGTGTCCTCCAGACTTGATGATGTTGTGGTGCATTCGCTTGTACTATCGTAAGAAGAAGGGTCCCAGTGGAGGCCTTGCCCGTTGGTCGAGTGATGGCGGATGGTAGCTCGGTCGGCCATGTGCGGGCAGCGCGGTGACCGATGGCGACAGCAACTGCGCCCAAAGTCGAGTGACGGCCGTGCATACGGGGTGGCACTCTACGTGGGGCCAGCAGCCTAGGCGGCAGCTTGGCGGACCTTTGTCGGGAACGAGTGGAGGTCGGCACGCGTGCGGGCGGCCAACGCCTCGAGTCGAGCGATGGTGGCTCACCGTGCAGGGCAAGTAATGACAGCATCCATTTGGGCCAATGGCTCTGGTGGCGCGGCTGCAAGAGCTCGGGTGATGGCGACGCGGTCGGCCATAGGCAGGTGGGCGATGCAGCTGCAGGCGGTGCATGGTTGCCAATGGTGCGGTCGCGTTCAGGCGACGGCGGCGCGGTCGGCCACATGCGGGCGGTCAGCGCGGCTGCGGGAGGTGCATGGTGGCCGGTGGTGCAATCACATTCGGGCAACGTGCACGGGTCACACGACGACAGGCGATGCATTCGGCTGCATGCGAATTTTTTTCCTTTTTTCAACCTACAGTGCAATCAACATCTACTCTTTTGTGCAAATCTACCGATCGGTTTGGCTGATGACTTCAAGTCAGCTCGTGGTAGATTAGAGTGGATTTGTACCATAGAAAAATATGGGGAAAACATAGTAGAGAACATTCTATTTCCATTACAAACATAGTAGAGAACATTCTATTTCCATTACAAACGGAGCAACACATAAATATGGGAAAAACATAGAAGAAATAGAGATCCTAATGGAAGCTCAACCGCGTTGATGAGGTCTATGCCTAGGCCCTCTCGTCCCTGATGCAGCGCGTGAGCTGGATGTCCTTGACAGTGAGGAGGCCATTGGGGACGGGGTCGAGGAGGAGGCTTGAGAGATTTTGAGCGTATGAAGTAGGTAGGAAATGGATTCAGGTGAGTATTTATAGAGGCGGGATGATGAGGACATGGCCCAGTGGATACAACCAACATATCAAGATCAAGTCAACGTCTCCCCCAGCTCTTCCTTATGGTTACCATGTCACTTTTGGACCAATTTAAGGAAGAGTTCAAGTGGGACACGTTTTGGAATCCAATTCGGCCTCCAGATCAGTTCGGATTCAGCCTGACAGGTCTAACTTCAAACGAGCATAACTTTCACATACGGAGTCCGTTTGAGGTCCATGAGTACTTGATGGAAAGCTTTTCTCGTCCTCTTTCCAACGGATCCAGTCTTGCTTGCAAATTCTTTCTGTATGACCCAAAATCATCAAAAGAAATTGCTACATCACATGTTTGGGTCAAATCGGGCCTTGTAATGCATGGGCCTAAGAGGAGGTGCTACCCCTACCAATTATGGCCGACTACTGTTCATGTGAACAGTAAATAGTACCACCCCCTTGTTTTTTAATTTTATGTGGCTTCCACTCCCCTATTTAAGGAGGCCGCACCACTCTAGTTTTCTTGGATTTCGTTTATGTTTAGTTTGCCTGTGTTGCAATTTGTATCTTTAGTTGTGTTGGATGACAACCTATTAAGATCCTTATTCGGAATCCCACCAAATTCAAGTGTTTCAATCCTATTTGTAATTTGAGATTGCTTTTTATCTTGTTCTTGCGTGTTCTTCGGTTACATGCAGAATAGACCTTAAATAGTCGAGTCAACCGTGTTCTTGGCACGGTTGATAACAACTCAGAGTGTGGTTTAGCGATTGCTTGGCGTTCTGGTCGTGACCGGTTAGTAGCCGCATCGTCAAAGTCGTTCTCCTCCAAATCGAAGTTATCATCCTATCGGAAGATCAGGACCCCGTCGTCTCATCACGGGAGCTACGATCTGTGGTGTAAAGGTTGGTCTGTTTCTATTGGTTGGAATTGGGTTAGGGAGGATCGACGGGCCCAACGGTCAAGAACCAAATTATCACAGACAATTTTAATCACAAACCATCTATGAAACATAATTATCACATACAGTTTGAATCATAAACCGTCTGCGTGATACTTTATTATCAATATATATATGTATATATATATATATATATATATATATATATATATATATATATATCTAGGAAGACTCTTTTCTACACCCGGATGTAATTACACTCTATGTCGTATCTCACAATGTAGGGAGTATCTCGCGTAACGAAAAGTATGTACGTGTAGTATACAAGTATTTAAGACCATCTAGGTCGTATGAACAATTTTTCAGAGATGGTATGTAGATTTTTTTGAAATACTCCTTTTTTGTAACATCCTGTTTTTCTGAGATTTTTAAAGCCTGGAATTTAAAAATGAATTTTCTGGAATTTTCTGTATTTAATTCAAGCTTCAAATGAATTTTCAGAATTTTCAAAGATTTAATATGATTAAAATAAACATTAACATAAGCTGGAAGTATTTTATTTGGATTCTTCAGGTCTCAAGGAATTTTCTGGTATTTTTGGTGAATTTTTGAGATTTATTTGCTATTTTCTAGAGCTCTTTGAAGTTTATTTGAATTTCTGGAAAAGAAAAAGAAACCAAAAACCTTCCCCGCCGCCCGATTCCTCCTCCCTCCACGCGTCGGCCATCCGACCGTGTCCCCGCCGCCGCCGCACCTTCCCGCCCTCGCCCGACCCCCGCCGTTCGATCACCGCCCCTGCCACGCGTCGCGTGGCTAGTGCCCGATCCCGCGCCCGCTCGTCCTCGCCCGCTCGCGTCGTCAGCCGTTGGATCGCACCCACGCCGCATCTCAGCCGTCCGCCTCCCGCCAGCGTGCGTAACCGTAACCCTAACCCTAACCCTCGGCCGCCCGTCCGATCGTCCCACGTGGCTTAATCCTAACCGTCTAACCCGCGACCGCGTTCGCTCCGAGCCGTCCCCGATCCGAGCTCCTCGGTTCGCGTGATAAAACCCACCGCCTCACCTCGATTCGCGTGTGCGCTCCGCCGAACCCTCGCGCCGCCGCCGCCGCTCGCCCTCGCGCCGCCGTCGGAGCCCGAGCGCCGCCGCCCGAGTGTCTTCGCCGCCGAGACGTCGCCGCCCTTCCGCTGCCGTCCTCGCGCCGGTGAGTCGCCTCGCCGCCCCGCCGCCGAGTCGCCGCGTCGCCGCTGCGTCGCTGCCGCCGCGCCGCTTCCTCGCCTCGGCGTCTCTGCGCCGCGCGCGCCGCCACGCGCCGCTGATCCGCTCCTTGCGCCGCCACGCGTCACCATCGCCGCGATCCACCCACGCTCGCGTGCCAGCGCGCGCGCGCGTGGCGCCTCGCGCGCCGTGCGGCGCAGCGTCGCGATCTGCCGTCGCCGCGCCGCTCCATCCCCGCCGTCGCTCCAGATCTGGACCGAAGGTCCAGATCGCACCGCGTGCCCGCACCTCCGCCGTCGGATCCCCTCAGTCGCGCCGCGCCGTGCCGCGTCAGCCGAGCCACGTCAGCCCTAGCTGACGTGGCATCCCACGTGGTATGCCACGTCAGCGCCATGTCAGCCGAGAGCCGCCCCCAGGTGCCACGTGGCAGCCACGTCAGCTGCCACGTCACCTGTGCCATGTGGCAGCATATGCTGCTGCCACGTCAGCGCGTCCCCGCCGCGTCAGCCCGCCGCCCCCGTGCACTGTTTGGTGGACCGCGTCCACCGTGGACCCGGTTTTCCGTGCGCCCGGTCCACAGCACAGTAACATTTTCTAATTTCTCGATTTAATTTTAGGATTAATTTTCCGAGAGACCGTTCTCCCCCGTCCTAGCTCCGATTGACACCGTTCTTTTTTCTAAATTTATCTAAAATCGAGCTCTAGCTGTTGGTTCTATTTTTGTGAATTTTGGAGTTCATTTGCTTATCATTTTATGTGTTTCCTTATTTTCGGTCGTTTTAAATTACATCGCATTGCTATTTTTATTCAAACCTTTGCACTGGTAGTTATCGTCCCAATTGAGACTATACCTCCTTGATACTTTGGAATACCATGATGCCATTGTCACCATAGGTTGGGAAATTTACTAGTGATGCTAGATTATTTGTCACATGGGTTGGTACGATTAGATTGCTTAGCTGGCTTATATTTACGATTGATCTCATCACACATGTTAATTATTAATTTGACTTAATGACATATGGAACTGTAGTTGGTGCCACGTGTATTAAAATTTGTGTCACGTCATTGGTGTGACGTTGGCTTGGTTATACAAATTGGTTTTCACTCGGGCGAGTGATCGTGCGATAAAGGGAGGTGCGATTGCACTTCGGGATGTGGTAGCCTCGCGGGTTATGTTAAGGACTTAACCTTGTGCGCCATTGATCTGAGCTTAATCGTGCAAACCACATGTCTAGTATGGGATGGACCTGGCTGATTAATTTGTAATATTTCAACTCAATTCTGCCATTGTGATGGACATGGTTGCTGATTTCCATGTGGCGCAAGGGGGGTATGATGCGAAACCCTAGCGGGCAGGATTGTGTTGAGGTAGAGCATTGTAAAGGCCTTGTTGTGATTTCCTGAGATCGAGGCTAATCACATCGTGTGGGTACAGTTGTGCAACCTCTGCAGAGTGTAAAACTATTCGAATAGCCGCGTCCTCGGTCATGGACATTGCTCGGGAATTTCACACGAGGGTTAGTGTTTTCACTTATAACTTGGTGGTTTATGTGGGAGTGGACTGGTAGTTCACTGTTGGTTTAACTTGTGAATTGGTGTTCACAAGTGGTTCATGTTTACTCCTTTGATTATCCATTATTACTGTTTTCAGTTAACTTTCGCTTTAAAGTTATTTATTATATTTCATTGCGAATTGCCTTTATGCAAATTAACCTTTCAGCCTCCCTTTAGTAAGCCTTGCATATTATATTGCATTCAATTGTTACAAACGACTTGCTGAGTACCAATGTACTCACGGCTTTACACCTATGTTGCTCAGTTGAGGGAGAGGAGTACTATCAGCAGGAGATTCCAGAAGGAGAGTACTACGACGACTTCACGGATTAGGCTTCGTTCTCCACTCGATAGCCTGTGGGCTTGTCGATTGGCCGCTACGCTTTATTTTGGATTTTCGCTGCTATTTTGTTAAGCCCTTCCGGCTAGAGATATTGTAAGCTTGGCCATAAGGTCGTACCTTTGATATTTTATCAATATTTGAGTTTTCCTTTATTACTGTCGTGTGTATGACTGTGATGACATCTATGTTTGACTGTGTGCACTAGCGTGATCCTAGACTAGTGCAGTTTACACAGAGAGATCGAATTTGCATATTCGGGTCTCGACAGAGATGGTATCAGAGCCATATCGACTGTAGGACGAAGCCCTAGTTAGATTGGTCGTAGCCCAAAAACTTATTTTCTAAATCAAACCAACTAAACTTGATATTTAGTAATATCTCTATCTTCTTATCTTATTCTTAAGGATTCTTGCCTCTCGCCCCAACTCTTACAAAAATTTGTTTTCCTAAAGTTATAAACTAATCTTTCCTTTATAAATGCATTAGATGTCCCAAGCTTCTTACAGCCCGACAGGAGGATGGAGATCACTGCTACGCGTTCTGTTGCGGAGCCTCGGATTGAAGAGATTGCCCGTCTACCTCACCAAGGATGAGAAGCATAAAGGTCAACGCATCGGGAGCATCTCCAGGCTATACTTCACCACCCGAGTTGGCACGCAGGTGCTACACCACAGTTTCAAGAATGCCGGTGCCAATGGAGAGATGTCAGCACAAGGAGTTGCGCACAAAGCCATCCGTCGACTTTGCAAGCTATACAAGATCAACATGGCCAGACTCGTCTAGAAGTTCAAGGAGCAGTACGGAGCCACCCCAAGACTACGGGCGATGCCGAGGAGCCCGACCGCGATCGCCAAGATACCTCTACCGTCGCCTACACCGCCGAGCCCGGAGCAGAGACGACGTATCACCAGAGATCGTCGAGCCTACCTCAGTCGGTTCACCCCAGCCCCAGTCAGAGAGCAGTCGCCACCGATTCGCAACTCGTGGGTTGTCTACAGCGATTCTGAGGACGATAGCAGTGTGCCATATTTGTCAGGACCCGAGTGGGAGCCTTCAGAGTAGATAGTGTGAGTAGACACGTTGGATTTTATTTGCAGTTGTGTGTGATGTGAGCTGCAAATATTGTCTTAAAAGCATTATATTGCAATCATGTCAATCTTTTAATGGAGTTTAATTTTTGTCAGTTTCTTTGTTAGCTTTTTTGGCTAAGTGATTGTTTAGCTTAGGTTTCCTTTAAGCAAAACCCCCTTAGACGCATTTACCTCCTATCTATGCTTTTCCCTCTCGTCTTTTACCTTTTGTCAGTCAGCAGTTGTTTTCTTTTCAGAGCAAGATGGTTGATACCAGGAACTCCTCCAGCCGCAATCAGGCGAACCAGGACCCAGAGAGCAATGCAACAGCGGCTGCCACCTACCTTGATCCCGCCCTCGCCGATTTTGGTGGCGGACTCGGATGATGCGCACCATGATGCAGAGTATGCAGACTATGATGCAAATGACAAGACCAGAGCCGATACCACCACTAGCACCTCGTCAGCAGTCCAGCTATGCAGAGTTCATGAGGACGAGACCACCTGTGTTCTCCAGTTCGTCAGAGCCTTTGGAGGCCGACGATTGGGTCCGTTCGATTGAGAAGAAATCGAACTTAGCTCGCAGGCACCGGCGAGAGAAGGTATTATATGCAGCACACCAGCTTGAGGTACCAGCAGCAGAGTGGTGGGAGAACTACTGTGCCGCCCATGAGAACCAGAACAACATCACTTGGAAGGAGTTCGCCAAGGTCTTCCATCCTGCCCATGTCATGGATGGGGTGGTTGAGATGAAGAAGGATGAGTTCCGGAGTTCCAAAGAGAGGAACTCATCGGTGAGTGAATATCTCAATAAATTCACTCGCTTGGCTTCTCTGCGCCAGAGGATGTAGCGTCAGATGCAGCTCGCCAGAAGAGGTTCAAGAAAGGCTTGAACCCCGCTTTGAAGGTGCAAGTTGTAGGCAACGACTATGCCAGTTTTCAGCAGTTATTTGATAAGGCCATTCTCATTGAGGAGAGTCACCGTGAGCTCGAGGAGTCTCGCAAGAGGAGGTTGATCCAGCAGGGGTCACAGTTGCACCAGTCCCAGAGGCCTCATTTTGGTTCCTACCAACCTGCACGAGTGCCACAAAGAAGCGGCATGAGTCGCCGCCTTTAGGACCCACTCGGACGCCACGTCGATTTGATCGGGGCAGCGTCTCGGTGGTTCCAATGGTCAGCAGCAGCAGAAGAGCAAGAATAACTTCGGATCATCGTCACTTGCTTCAAGTGTCATGAGGTGGGACACTATGCTAGCAAGTGCCCTCGAGGCGAGCCCCGACGCCGATTCGCCGACTTGGGAGCCACACCGGTCGTACTCCTACCCGAGAGCGGGGCGAGGAGCACCCGGCATCGGGACAGCCAGCGGGGCGTCGGTGGTGAGAGGTCAGGTGAACCACGTCACCGCAGAGGATGCCCAGGCAGCACCAGACGTTGTGATCGGTACGTTCCTAGTACATTCAGTTCCTGCCACAGTTTTATTTGATTCTGGAGCTTCGCATTCGTTTGTTTCTCGGAGTTTTGCTTTAAAGCAACAATTGAAAACTGTTGCTCTTGGATCTGTTCTTTTAATCCAATCCCCCGGATCCGAGTTGAGATCCAACCTAGGTTGTCCAGGAGTTAGGATAACCATTCAGGGAGTTGAGTTCAGGGCCGACCTGATTTTGTTGGATATGCAGTCCCTAGATGTAATCTTGGGAATGGATTGGCCGAAGCGGCGGTAGTGTTAGACGTGTGGAGCGAGCGATGACCTTAACCAATTCGGATGGGGTTAAGGTGCGGTTCGCAGCCACCGAGTGTCGGCGAGCTACATGGTTTACGAGCAAGGTGATCGATTGGAGGAAGTACGGTTGTCGAGTACCCGATGTGTTTCGAGATGATCTTCCGGTATGCCACCGAAAAGGAGGTTGAGTTTCGATTGAGCTTGTGCGAGTACCGCTCCGATTTCCAAGAGACCCTATCGGATGCCAGCCAATGACTTAGCAGAGTTGAAGAAGCAAATTCAGGAGCTTTTGGATAAGGGTTACATCAGACCGAGTTCATCCCTATGGGGAGCGCCAGTGTTGTTCGTCAAGAAGAAGGATGGTAGTCAGCGCATGTGTGTGGACTACAGAGCACTTAATGAGGTCACTATCAAGAATAAGTACTCTCTGCCCAGAATTGATGACCTGTTTGATCAGCTTAAGGGAGCAGGAGTATTCTCCAAGATTGATTTGAGGTCAGGATATCATCAAATGAGGATTCGAAAGGAGGACATACCCAAGACAGCCTTCTCGACTCGTTATGGTCTATACGAGTTCACAGTGATGTCATTTGGTTTGACCAATATCCCAGCATATTTCATGTATTTGATGAATAAGGTGTTTATCGAATATTTGGATAAGTTTGTCGTTGTGTTCATTGACGACATTTTGATATATTCCAAGAATGAGGAGGAACATCAGGAGCACTTGAGATTAGCATTGCAGAAATTGAGGGATAATCAGCTATATGCAAAGTTCAGCAAATGTGAGTTTTGGATGAAGAAAGTCGCCTTTCTAGGGCATGTGTTGATAGCAGAAGGAGTCGCAGTTGACCCAGGAAAAGTGAGTGATGTTTTGGATTGGCAGTCACCCACTTCAGTTACCCAGGTCAGGAGTTTTCTGGGTATGGCAGGATACTATCGTCGCTTCATTGAGGGATTCTCCAGTGTAGCCAGACCCCTCACGCAGTTGCTTAAAAAGGAAAAGAAGTTCACTTGGACGCCAGAGTGCGAGAAAAGTTTTTAGAAACTTAAGGAGAATTTGACCACAGCCCCAGTGCTTGTGTTGCCTGATATTAGTAAGGATTTTGAGATATTTTGCGATGCCTCTCGCAAAGGTTTGGGTTGTGTCTTGATGCAAGACAAGAGAGTGGTAGCCTATGCCTCACGCCAGTTGAAACCGCATGAGGAGAACTACCCTACTCATGATTTGGAGCTAGCCGCCGTAGTGCATGCCTTAAAGATTTGGCGTCATTATCTGATGGGTAACAGATGTGAGGTTTACACGGATCATAAGAGTCTGAAATACATCTTTACCCGATCGAGCTTAACCTCGAGCAGAGGTGGTTAGAGTTGATAAAGGATTATAATGTTGGTATACATTATTATCCTGGGAAAGCTAATGTTGTTGCAGATGCCTTGAGCAGAAAGGTATACTGTAATTCAGTGATGATCCGAGAGAGTCAACCAGCATTGCATGAGGAATTTCAGAAGCTTAGCCCTGAGTTGGTTGAGCCAGGATTTTTGGCAGCTATGGAGATGCAGCCTACTTTGGATGGTCAGATTCGCCAGGCTCAGTCAGATGATGAGGCATTTCAGCGGATCAGACAGAACTTAAGCGAAGGTAAAGAGTCAGGATTTTCAGTGAATGACCAGGGAACCTTGTGGTTCAAGCAGCGTTTGTGTGTGCCCAACAAACAAGAACTAAAAGATGTGTTGTTAAAAGAGGCTCATGAGTCACTGTATTCGATTCATCCAGGCAGTACCAAGATGTACCAGGACATTAAGGATAAATATTGGTAGCCAAGCATGAAGCGTGAGATCGCTGAGTATGTAGCCCTTTGTGATGTTTGTCAGAGAGTAAAGGCAGAGCATCAGAGATCAGCAGGCTTGTTGCAGGCATTGAAAGTTCCCGAGTGGAAGTGGGAAGAAATTGGTATGGACTTCATAGTCAATCTACCTAAGACCAAAGAGGGCTATGATTCGATTTGGGTCATCGTGGACAGATTGACCAAGGTTGCTCATTTCATTCCAGTTAAAACAACTTATAGTGGTGACAGATTGGCAGAGCTATATATGTCCAGGATTGTCAGTTTGCATGGGGTGCCCAAGAAGATTGTGTCAGATCGTGGATCGCAGTTCACCTCCGCTTTTGGGGAAGTTTCCATAAGGCTATGGGAACTCACCAACTTCAAGATGCAGCATATCACCCCGGAAAGATGGTCGACAGAGCGAGTAAATCAGATTTTGGAAGACATGTTGAGAGCACAGTGTGCTTGATCATGGGTCCAAGTGGGACGATTGTTTGCCTTTTGCGAGTTCTCGTACAACAACAGATTATCGTGCCGTTTAGGATGTCACCGTTTGAGGCATTGTATGGCAGAAATGCAGGACCCTCTCAATTGGAAAGAGACGGGGAAGGTTAGGTTTTCGGTCCGCATCGTTTAAAAGAAGCCGAGGATAAGGTCCGCTTGATACAGAAAGGTTGAAAACCGCCCAAGCCGCATGAAGAGCTATCACGATACCGACGCCGAGAGGCTGAGTTTTGAGCCGATGATTTTGTGTATCTCGAGATCACACCATTCAAGGGTGTGAAGAGGTTTCAGCTAAAAGGAAGCTTGCACCGAGATATGTTGGTCCGTTGAGTGCAACGCAGGGAGAGGTTGCTTATCGCTTGGAGCTACCTGCGTCCTTCAGTGGGGTACATGACGTCTTTCATGTGTCCCAACTGAAGAAGTGCCTGCGTGTGCCAGAGGAGGTTGTGTCAGTTGAGGCCGTTGACCTGCAGGAGGATCTGTCATACAAAGAGTATCCAGTCAAAATCTTGGAAGTGTCGGAGCGAGTCACCCGGAATAAAGTGATCCATTTTTGCAAAGTCCAGTGGAGCAACCATTCCGATGAGGAAGCCACCTGGGAGCGCGAGGAAGATCTCAGAGCAGACTCCCGAACCTATTCTCTTAGTTGGCCCAGATCTTGGGGTCGAGATCTCGTTTAAGGGGGTAAGGTTTGTAACATCCTGTTTTTCTGAGATTTTTAAAGCCTGAAATTTAAAAATGAATTTTCTGCAATTTTCTGAATTTAATTCAAGCTTCAAATGAATTTTTACAATTTTCAAAGATTTAATATGATTAAAATAAATATTAACATAAGCTGGAAGTATTTTATTTGGATTCTTCAGGTCTCAAGGAATTTTCTGGTATTTTTGGTGAATTTTTGGGATTTATTTGCTATTTTCTAGAGCTCTTTGAAGTTTATTTGAATTTCGGAAAGAAAAGAAACCAAAACCTTCCCCGCCGCCCGATTCCTCCTCCCTCCACGCGTCAGCCATCCGACCGCGTCCCCGCCGCCGCCGCACCTTCCCGCCCTCGCCCGACCCCCGCCGTTCGATCACCGCCCCTGCCACGCGTCGCGTGGCTAGTGCCCGATCCGCGCGCTCGTCTCGCGCCGCTCGCGTCGTCAGCCGTTGGATCGCGCCCACGCCGCATCTCAGCCGTCCGCCTCCCGCGGGCGTGCGTAATCGTAACCTAACCTAACCCTCGGCGCCGTCCGATCGTCCCACGTGGCTTAATCCTAACCGTCTAACCCGCGACCGCGTTCGCTCTGAGCCGTCCCCGATCCGAGCTCCTCGGTTCACATGATAAAACCCGCCGCCTCACCTCGGTTCGCGTGTGCGCTCCGCCGAACCCTCGCGCCGCCGCCTCCGCTCGCCCTCGCGCCCGCGCCGTCGCTGGAGCCCACCGACGTCGCCGGTGTCTTCGCGCCGCGAGACGTCGCCGCCCTTCCCGCAGCCGTCCCGCCGCCGGTGAGTCGCCTCGCCGCCCCGCTGTCGAAGTCGCCCGCGTCGCCTCGCCGCGCATCGCGCGCTTCCTCGCCTTGGCGGCGTCTGCGCCGCCACGCGTCGCTGATCCGCTCCTTGCGCGGCCACGCGTCACCATCGCCCGCGATCCGCCCACGCCCTGCGCCGCCGCGCGCTGCGCGTCGCCACGCTGCGTCGGCGATCGGTCTGGACCGAAGGTCCAGATCGCGCCGCGCGTGCCCGCACCTCCGCCGTCGGATCCCCGCCGCGCGCCCGCGCCGCGCCGCGTCGGTAGAACCACGTCAGCCTAGCCGACGTGGCATGCCACGCCGCGCACATCGCCCGAGAGCCGCCCCGGTGCCACGTGGCGCCACGCCACCGCCACGTCACCGTGCCACGTGGCGGCATATCTGCTTTGCCACGTCGCCAGCGTCCCCGCCGCGTCGGCCGCCGCCCCGTGCCTTTGTTTGGTGGACCGCGTCCACCGTGGACCCGGTTTTCTGTGCGCCCGGTCCACAGCACAGTAACATTTTCTAATTTCTCGATTTAATTTTAGGATTAATTTTCCGAGAGCCCGTTCTCCCCCGTCCTAGCTCCGATTGACCCCGTTCTTTTTTCTAAATTTATATAAAATCGAGCTCTAGCTGTTGGTTCTGGTTTTGTGAATTTTGGAGTTCATTTGCTTATCATTTTATGTATTTCCTTGTTTTTGGTCGTTTTCTCTCTCGTTAGAGTCGGATTCCGGAGGAGCAGGTTTCGCGCCCGAAGACCAGGAGTACCCCGCTGAGCATAACGAAGGTAAGTCGTGTCCTTTGATCATGTTGAACCCAGTTTTGCAATCTATTATTTAATTATTTTGTTTTAAATTACATCGCATTGCTATTTTTATTCAAACCTTTGCACTGGTAGTTATCGTCTCAATTGAGACTATACCTCCTTGATACTTTGGAATACCATGATTCCATTGTCACCATAGGTTGGGAAATTTACTAGTGATGCTAGATTATTTGTCACATGGGTTGGTACGATTAGATTGCTTAGCTGGCTTATATTTACGATTGATCTCATCACACATGTTAATTATTAATTTGACTTAATGACATATGGAACTGTGGTTGGTGCCACGTGTATTAAAATTTGTGCCACGTCATTGGTGTGACGTTGGCTTGGTTATACAAATTGGTTTTCACTCGGGCGAGTGATCGTGCAGTAAAGGGGGAGGTGCAGTTGCACTTCGGGGATGTGGTAGCCTCGCCCGGGTTATGTTAAGGACTTAACCTTGTGCGCCATTGATCTGAGCTTAATCGTGCAAACCACATGTCTAGTATGGGATGGACCTGGCTGATTAATTTGTAATATTTCAACTCAATTCTGCCATTGTGATGGACATGGTTGCTGATTTCCATGTGGCGCAAGGGGGGTATGATGCGAAACCCTAGCGGGCAGGATTGTGTTGAGGTAGAGCATTGTAAAGGCCTTGTTGTGATTTCCTGAGATCGAGGCTAATCACATCGTGTGGGTACAGTTGTGCAACCTCTGCAGAGTGTAAAACTATTCGAATAGCCGCGTCCTCGGTCATGGACATTGCTCGGGAATTTCACACGAGAGTTAGTGTTTTCACTTATAACTTGGTGGTTTATGTGGGAGTGGACAGGTAGTTCACTGTTGGTTTAACTTGTGAATTGGTGTTCACAAGTGGTTCATGTTTACTCCTTTGATTATCCATTATTACTGTTTTCAGTTAACTTTCGCTTTAAAGTTATTTATTATATTTCATTGCGAATTGCCTTTATGCAAATTAACCTTTCAGCCTCCCTTTAGTAAGCCTTGCATATTATATTGCATTCAATTGTTACAAACGACTTGCTGAGTACCAATGTACTCACGGCTTTACGCCTATGTTGCTCAGTTGAGGGAGAGGAGTACTATCAGCAGGAGATTCCAGAAGGAGAGTACTACGACGACTTCACGGATTAGGCCGTTCTCCACTCGATAGCTTTGTGGGCTTGTCGATTGGCGCTACGCTTTATTTTGGATTTCCGCTGCTATTTTGTTAAGCCCTTCCGGCTAGAGATATTGTAAGCTTGGCCATAAGGTCGTACCTTTGATATTTTATCGATATTTGAGTTTTCCTTTATTACTGTCGTGTGTATGACTGTGATGATATCTATGTTTGACTGTGTGCACTAGCGTGATCCTGGACTAGTGCAGTTTACACAGAGAGACCGAATTTGCATATTCGGGTCTCGACATTTTTATATGTGTATATAAAGGTATTTATAAAATACACTAAAAACTATGAACTCTCTTGTAATTTTTTCATGTAGTTCACATTGAAGTATCTTATAATTAGTATATAAGTATATCCAAAGTGATAAAGGAGTATTTCAAGTTTGTTTAGGTGGTATATTAGAGGTGAGTGTAACTACACCCGGGTGTAAAAGGTATTTTTTATCTATATATATATCGATACAATGTAGACAGTTAGTCTCAAAATATGAAATAGCAAAGTTCTATATGGCTTATATATAAACTCATTTGAAAGGTTTCGACGAAATCTACAACTTTACAGTTGAGGCGAACCCCAAATTTCGAAGGGAAGATTGAAAGTTTTGGCCAATTTTGAGGCTAAAGATGGCCAATTTTAGGGTTCTTAGATAATGACTAGCATAAGCTGTTCTTTTTAATCGGTCTCGTTGTTGGCTTTCCAACGAGTACAAGAACATCAAAAATGGATACCGTATGCAAAAGTTATGCCTGTTTTACTAAAGGTGTGTCGGAACGGAATCTACTTGAACTTAGACGAAAGATTATGAAATTTTAGGAGATTACAAGGTAGGAAACATATTACAAACGATTTTTAATTCAATTGTCTATGATAACTTCATTTTGGTAAGAACTGTCTGTGATACATCATAGACGATTTGTAATACAAATTGTCTGTGATATTACTTCTTCACAGACCGGTTTTAGCACTGGCACCAATACAGACGGTCTCTAAACGTAAACCGTCCGTGATTGCATTTAATACTGATGGTTTTCATAAATTGTCTGTGATGAGATGTTTAATATAAATTTTTTTTTGTAGTAGTGGCATATACATGCGTTAGCGCTCAGTGAATGTCTTACCGCGACGCATGGACATCTCATCAATGGTTATCGTTGCAAGTGCTGTGTTGGCTATAAAGGAAATCTTATGTCAAAAACGGTTGCGATGGTAGACCCGCTCTCTCTCTCTATCATATGCATTTCGTTCTCAATTTCATGGCAAACTGAACTTCTCAAAAATCCTTAGTTAATTAGGTATCCAAAATATAGAGATTCGCCACTGAACTTTCGACGAGAAAACTAGCGTCTAGTTGAAGGCTAACATATTAGACTGCATGTATGATATTATTATCTACTTCAACTCACGTTTGAAGACACTGTTTGCAGATACTAATGAGTGTTTGATACCCAACGTTTGTAATGGAGCATCATGCCACAATTGGAATGGAGGCTACAGTTGTTGCCCTCATGGCGCATCTTTTGATCCTGTAGAAAGGCATTGTACTTCCAGTAAGCAACATAACCTTCTTTTGGGTATGTAATCGATACTTTACCTCACCCTTTTCCTATCCAGTCTAATTTTTTTTTGAGAAACTAGTTGTGAAAAAGAAAAGAAAAGAAAAGAATTTAACTCTGATATTGCTGCACATAATTACTTGATGCAGTTGTTGCTATTGGAGTTTTAGCTCTTATACTAAGTGCAATTTTGTTAGTTGGCGCTGGAAAACACACGTCCAAAAGAAAGTTCCGAGGGCGTATTTCAAAACAAATAAAGGTCTACTCCTAGAGCAATTGATCTCATCTGACGAAATCGTTGCACATAGCACAAAAATATTTTCTTTAGAGGAGCTAGAGAAGGCAACAAATAACTTTGACTCAGCACGCATTGTTGGCCACAGAGGACATGGCATGGTTTACAAGGGCATTTTAGCAGATCAATGCGTGGTAGCCATAAAAAAATCCAAAATTGTAGAGCAAAGTGAGATAGACTAATTTGTCAATGAGGTTGCCATCTTGTCTCAAATCATTCATCGCAATGTGGTCAAGCTTTTTGGTTGCTGCCTTGAATCAGAGGTACCTTTGCTTGTGTATGAATTTATCTCCAATGGTACACTTTACGACCTTCTTCACAGTGATTTGAGTATCAAATGCTTGTTAACATGGGATGACCGTATTAGGATTGCTCTTGAGGCTGCAGGTGCTCTTGCTTATCTCCATTCTGCTGCTTCAATACCGATCTTTCATAGAGATGTCAAATCTGTCAATATACTCTTAAATGACAACTTCACTACCAAGGTTTCAGACTTTGGTGCTTCGAGATCAGTTTCCATTGATGAAACCCATATCGTCACCATTGTACAAGGGACATTTGGATACTTGGATCCATAATATTACCATACGGGACAATTAAATGATAAGAGTGATGTCTACAGTTTTGGTGTGATACTAGTTGAGCTCCTAACAAGGAAGAAGCCAATCTTTCTCAATTGCTTCGGTGAAAAGCAAAACTTGTGTCATTACTTCCTTCAAAGGCTATGAGACAAAACTACAATAGAAATAGTGGATGCTCAAGTTGTTGAGGAAGCAAATCAAAGAGAATTTGACGAGATAGCCTCACTTGCAGATATATGCTTAAGACTTAGAGGAGAAGAGAGGCCGACGATGAAAGATGCGGAGCTAAGACTGCAGCTCCTGAGAGCTAAGATTACAAAGAAAAATCAGAAAGAGATACAAGAGAACATTGAATCTGAGCCATTATTACCACACAAATCAAACTCCACTTCTCGGAACCAGTTCGTGGAGTTTGACACTATTGTTAATTCAACTCAGGATGGCACTCGATGCTATACGATGGAGCAAGAACTTGTTTCTTGGACGGATTTACCTCGCTAAATTGTATTTTTTTTTTCTAACAATGCACTTTATGTACTATTTTCCTTGTTGTTTGAGCAACAACACTTCATTTTCTACTCATTGAATATTGGATATCAGTACAAACTGATAGAGTAAACTTTGTAGACGAGAATCAATGATGTGGATTACATTTTCTTTCTTGGAATTTTATTTTCTTTAATTGAGAAACAGCAATGGATCCAAAGTCTAAACACAAAAGATAAGATCAAGAAACTCATGTTATGTTAGCAACTTCACATAGGATCGAGACGAGGTTTACGTTTCCTTGTGTACCTCGTACATTGGAAGCAGGAGCACATTGGAAGCAGGAGGGACGATTCAGTGACGGATTGACAATCGATGAGACCGCGGCACCCTTGGCAGCCTAATGCACCCTCACGGGGCCCAGGGAAGTGGTTCTTCGTGGAGAGGATGAACAAGATGGCATCGTCATAGGAGGTGGGCCGGCAGAGTAGCATAGGGGCCAGCGTCGAGGGTCAGGCCGGCGGTGGCAGGTCCCACGGAGGTGCGGGAGGAGGTAGTTGCAGATCTGTGCACGCAACAGCGGGAGCTGCTCAGGGTAGGAAGACGGTGTGGCGACGGCTCAGGGTGGGACACAGTGCGGCGGTGGCTCAGGGAGGGACCGCAACGCAGCGGATCGGAGAGGTGGCGACTCGGAGGTGGGACGACAGCGCAGCGGTGGCAAGAAGCAGGACGTCGGCGTGGCGGATCGAAGGGGCAATGGCTTGGGTGAGACGGCGATGCGGCGGCTCTGAGCGGGACAGCGGCTGTTGCCCCCGGCGAGCAGTGTTGTGGAGTTAGGAATGAGAGGGAGAGAGGGAACAAGGGAGAGGAAGAGGAGACCTTACCCAAACATGGGTATGGTTGTGGATATTCGGTACCGCGTGTGCCAAGCCGCTTTGTTAAAGACCAAATTCCCAAGTGAAATCAAGGATGGTGACTTGCCCTCGATCCCTTTCCCTTATCCGACTCCGATCCAGTCCGGGCGATGGGGGTGCATCCCCGACCATTCCGAGTACTGGCAGCGGTAGCGCGGCGTCACATACGTTAGCTGTTGTATGGATTAAAGTAAAAGAGTCGATAATTTATGATGAGGATTTTTTAGAAAAATCAAAGACTCATACGTAATTTAAAAAACCGAAAGTCTTTTTCACAAAAAACCAAAGACTTGTACATAATTGTAGGGAAAAAACGAGTTTATTAAGCAAAAGAAAATCACGGGGCTTTATTAAGCAAAAGGAAGGCTTCTCTGAAAAATTGAAGGATAAATCGCAGGGCTTTATTAAGCAAAAGGGGGGTTTCTTTGAAAAATTTAAGGATCCATACATAATTTCTGGAAAACAGAAGGCCTTTTTATGAAACTGCTGATATGGTAGGGATCTTTTTGTAAAAACCGAGAATCCTTACACTATTTTGAAAATTCAAAAAGCCTTTTTGTAAAACCACTAACATGGCATAAAAGAGAAGCCAGAGTTAGGACGTTTACAAATTTATCTTCAAAGCAGGACGACAAATTAGGTACGTAGTTTAGCCAACACGGGTATAAAAAATGGAGAACAGTGGTAGCCATCTCTGGGAGGCAAATGCCATTTCTTGTATGGAAACATACCCGAGTAAATTGCTTACCTAACAACACCTGTTAAGGTCAAACTCAATCATATTTGCAAGATAACAAGCAAAGAGAAACTTTGGTATTCATCCCTACGTTTGGTAATTTTTTGAGAAAAATTGGAAACCTCTACGGAAGGATCTGTTAGACCATATACCTAAGTCTAGAATATTTATAATGATAAATAATTAACAATATTATTTATTGATATTATTTTCGGGATGTGGTGTGCGTGAGCTAATCTCGGTGTAGTTGGGAAGATCTTGCTCGGGAAAAATGTTGGTTTAGTCTTCACATATATAGGATAACTCAGAAGTGATCGTGGTCTATGACGAGAATCGGAAGATGATTTGGTACGAAGTCATGGTCCAGAGAGTCAAGAATACTGGAGATGACGATGTGTTTTTTGAGTTAGGATGTGTAGATATCGAAGATAGATAATGTATGTCAAAGCTACGACGGAACGGTACGTGTATTGGCTTGGTATATTGGGCAGTCAGGTTTTTTCGTCTCTGTTTTTGTGATTGCTAAGGGATTCTAGTGGTTTCTTTTTGTCTCATTAATTGCTAGCGTGAATGAGTAGTAGCTGCATGCAAAATGTTGAATCATGGCTGCATGCTGGGCAGAGCTCTTTGGTCGGCCGGAGAGAGGTGATTAGGGGAGTAGATGAATTAAGGATCGGAGAATCTGGATGTTCCTCGTGCGTTCCTTCTCTTCGCGCTAAGTGTACACAAAAATCATTGCCACTTGGCCAAGGCACCAGACACGTTACTTCTGTTAAGGATAGAATAGATTAGGGTTTTTATTTGTTTCCTAATATGCTGTTTCCTATTATGCTGTGTTGTATTCCTTTTGTACATCCCCTTGTACCTCTATATATATTGCCCCTTGGGCCTCATGAATAGATGCACACAATATTCATCTAACATGGTATCAGAGCGTACCTAGGGTTTCCTGTTGGTCCGCTTGACGCCTCGCCGCCGCCGCCGTCGACTCGCCATCGCCGTCGGCCCGCCGACTCCTTGCCATTGCCTTCCGCGGCGTCGCCGCCGAGGCCGCGGCACCACTCGCGCCGGCCGCCCCGCCCGCTCGCCGCCCGGCCCGGCCATCTTCCTCCGACGGACCCACTGCTCCAGGCCACCGCGCTCCGCGCGCGCCGCCGCCGCCCCGCGCGCCGCCGCACGCACCGCCGGCCGCCCCGCCGCCGACCGCCGCGCGCGCCGCCGCCTTGCGCCGCGCGCCGCGCCGCCGCGCCGCCGCGCTGCCGCCGCCGCCGCCGCCGCCGCCGCCGCGCCACCGCCGACGCCCGCGCGCGCGCGCGCCGCCCGTGCCGCCGTTTGCTCGCCAAGGGCGCCGCCGCCTCTCCTGTGTGCGTGCGTGCGTGCGTGTGTTGCCAACGGGCCGGAGGCCCGTTAATAGTTAGGTTTTGGTTCCAAAAAACGTCGATCTAACGCGCGCCGCTCAGCGCCGCTGTTAGACCGTTGTATTGGTCGCCGCGCCGTCGGCGCCGCTACCAATGGGCACCGCTTCCCTCCCTCGTTGCGGTGGTCTTTGATGGTGTTAATTACACCGACTTCGTGTCTCACATGCGCATTCACATGCGTGGTTTACGTCTCTGGGGCGTCCTCTCTGGCGATGTCACCTGCCCGCCTTGCCCTATTCCTCCGACGGAGCCCACGCCTGTTGCATTGCCCCCGACAGCCGACAAGATTGCTACTGAGGCTGCTCAGATTGTTGATGATGAAGCTGCCTCTGCCTACCAGGAGGCTCTGGATTTCTACAAGGATCGTCTGACCACCTACACTCAGTGGTGCGATGACGACGCTCGAGCTGCTGCTGTCTTCATCGCCAGTATCCAGCCTCAGTTCTCTTCTGAGGTTGTGGGACTCCCTTCGGCTTTCCAGATGTGGACTCATCTTCGTCAGCGCTACGAGCCCTCTGGTGATGCCCTGTACCTGTCCGTGGTTCGCCAAGAGCACTCTCTTCAGCAGGGTGATGCTACTGTTGATGCCTTTTACGCTCAGAGCTCTGCTGTCTGGCGTCAGTTGGACTCTCTCCGCACTGCTGGCTGTCGTTCCTGTCCGTGCTGCCTGGATATACGTGCTGACTTGGAGTTTCAGCGGGTCTACGAGTTCCTTACTCGCCTTCGTCCTGAGTTCGAGCAAAGGCGTGCTCAGCTTCTTGCATGCCACCCTTGTGTCACTCTCCTGGAGGCTCTCACCGAGATACGCGCAGAGGAGACTCGTCTGAGTGGTGCTGGTCTGATGCCACTCCCCTCTGTGCTCGCCGCTCGTCTACTCGCTACATCGCTTCTTGGTAGTGCCACAGTGGTGGTGGCCGCCCGCCGTCTGAGGTGGCCGTCCTCACTGTTCCTCTCGCGACAAGGCCGGCCACATTGAGTCCTGCTATAAGAAGAAGCGGCATCATCACGCCGTTCTTCTCCGGCACTAGTGCTTTTACGTCGCCGTCTGCATCGACCTCTTCAGCAGTTTCTCTCACCGAGCAAGAGATAGCCAGACTTCGACGCCTGCTTGCCGCTTCAGGTTCTCTCTCGACAGGTTCTGCAGGTTCTGCTACTGACTCTTCAGGCACTGAGAAACCACCCCCTACACAGTCAGGTACCTCCCCGTGGATTCTTGATTCTGGAGCATCTTTTCACATGACTCCTGATTCTTCCACTCTGTCTTCTATTACACCTCTTGATTCTCCTGTCAGTGTTCTTACTGCTGATGGTACATCTCTTTCTGTCTCTGGTCGAGGATCTCTTAGCAACTCATCCTTTCATGTTCCTTCTGTTGCTCATATTCCTCGCCTCACTATGCAGCTTCTTTCTGCTGGACAGATTACTGACCTTGGTTATCAGGTCATTCTCGACTCTGACTCTTGTTGTGTTCAGGACCGCCACACGGGAGCTCTGGTTGGTTCTGGCCCTCGGCGCCGTGACTCACAGCGTCTCTGGGAGCTTGACTGGCTTCACCTTCCTTCCGCTGCCACCATCGCCGCCAGTCTCTCCGCTTCTGCCACTTCGTCTACCGGCTCTTTTCAGCAGTGGCATCACCGTCTTGGTCATCTGTGTGGATCTCGCCTGTCATCCTTAGTTCGTCGTGGTCTTCTGGGGTCTGTCTCAGGAGACGTGTCTTTAGACTGTCAGGGCTGTAAGTTAGGTAAACAACTTCAGCTTCCTTATCCTCATAGTGAGTCTGTGTCTCAGCGTCCTTTTGATCTTGTTCATTCAGATGTTTGGGGTCCGGCTCCTTTCGTTTCGAAAGGGGGTCATCGATATTATATCATATTTATAGATGATTTCTCTCGCCACACTTGGATATATTTCATGTCTTCTCGTAGTGAGGTCTTGTCTATCTATAAACAATTTGCCACTATGATTCACACACAGTTCTCCACTCCTATCCGTGTCTTTCGTGCTGATTCTGGTGAGTACCTCTCTCGTTACCTGCGCAGCTTCCTTGCCGAGCGGGGCACTCGCCGCTTCTCTTGTCCTGGTGCCCATGCTCAGAATGGTGTCGCTGAGCGCAAGCATCGTCACCTCCTTGAGACGGCTCGTGCTCTGATGATCGCCGCCTCTATTCCACCTCACTTTTGGGCCGAGGCTGTTTCCACTGCCACCTATCTCGTCAACATTCAGCCCTCTTCTGCTCTTCAGGGTGCGATCCCTGTTGAGCGTCTCTGTGGTCTTCTTCCTGACTACTCTACTCTTCATCTGTTTGGCTGCGTTTGCTACGTTCTCCTCGCCCCTCGAGAACGCACCAAACCGATCGCCACCTGTTGAGTGTGTTTTTCTCGGGATCTGATGCGAGCACAAGGGCTATCGGTGCTGGGATCCTGTTGGTCGTCGGATGCGGGTTTCTCGGGATGTGACTTTCGACGAGTCTCGTCCATTCTATCCACGTCCTGCCTCTCCTTCGACTCCCTCTGCGGAGTCTCTGTCTTTCTTGACCTTTCCAGATACACCTATATCTGTTTTGCCCTCGTCCACTTGTCCCACTGAGTCTCCACATATTCCCCCTGTGGCCTCTCCGCCGTTGTCGCCGCCTGCGTCGTCTCCTCCGACTCCCCAGGCTCCTCTCACTACAGTACCTCCCCTTCTCTTTTACACTCGTCGACCTCGTATTGAGGCTCTTCCAGCTGAGTCATCTTCTCCTGATGATCCACCTTCTTCTGATGCTCCATCGTCCCCTGATGGGTCATCTTCTCCTCGCTACGCTCTCCGCGATCGCCGGTCGATTCGGCCTCCTGCCCGCTTTGCCTTTGCTGGCGCAGCTACTCGTGAGCCTGTCTCCTACCGGGATGCTGTTACTCACCCTGAGTGGCAGCTTGCCATGGCCGAGGAGATTGCTGCCTCGAGCGCATCGGGTACTTGGGATCTTGTTCCTTTGCCATCTCATTCTCGTCCCATCACGTGTAAGTGGGTCTATAAAATTAAGACTCGCTCTGATGGCTCTCTTGAGCGCTACAAGGCGCGTCTTGTTGCTCGTGGCTTCCAGCAGGAGTATGGCGTTGACTACGCCGAGACTTTTGCTCCTGTGGCCCACATGACCACTGTTCGCACTCTTCTGTCGGTGGCGTCTGTTCGCCACTGGTCTGGTTTCTCGGCTTGATGTCAAGAATGCCTTTCTTAATGGTGAGTTGCGTGAGGAGGTCTACATGCATCCGCCACCGGGTATTCTTCTCGAGGGCATGGTCTGTCGCCTTCGTCGCTCTCTCTATGGCCTTAAGCAAGCCCCTCGTGCTTGGTTTGAGCGCTTCTCCTCTGTGGTCACTGCTGCTGGCTTTTCAGCTAGTGATCATGATCCTGCGCTCTTTGTCTACACTTCGTCTCGTGGTCGGACTCTTCTTCTCCTGTATGTTGATGATATGATCATTACGGGAGATGATTCTGAGTACATTGCCTTTGTCAAGGCTCGTCTTAGTGAGCAATTCCTTATGTCGGATCTTGGTCCTCTCAGTTATTTTCTTGGGATTGAGGTTACTTCCACTCCAGATGGTTTCTTTATGTCCCAAGAGAAATATATTCAGAATCTTCTTGATCGCGCCTCTCTCACTGATCAACGTACTGTTAAGACTCCCATGGAGCTCAATGTCCACCTCTGACCCTCGGATGGCGAGCCTCTTTCTGATCCGACTCGCTATCGTCACCTTGTTGGGAGTCTTGTTTATCTTGCTGTTACTCGTCCGGATATCACTTATCCTGTTCATATTCTGAGTCAGTTTGTTTCAGCTCCCACTCAGGTCCACTACAGCCACCTTCTTTGAGTTCTGCGATACCTTCGTGGGACTATCTCTCGCCGTCTCTTCTTTCCCGTTCGATTCGTTACTGCTTGTGCCTATTCGGATGCTACTTGGGCCAGCGATCCCTCTGATCGCCGGTCTCTCTCTGCCTACTGTGTTTTTCTTGGTGGTTCTCTTATTGCCTGGAAGACGAAGAAACAGACTGCAGTGTCCCGTTCGAGTGCAGAGGCTGAGTTGCGAGCTATGGCTCTCTTGACAGCAGAGATTACTTGGCTACGGTGGTTACTTGAGGATTTTGGTGTTTCTGTCACTACACCGACTCCTCTCTTGTCAGACAGTACAGGTGCTATCAGTATTGCTCGTGATCCTGTGAAGCATGAGCTCACCAAGCATATTGGTGTTGATGCTTCTTTCATGAGGTCTTGTGTGCAAGATCAGGTGATTACTCTTCAGTATGTGCCTTCGGAGCTTCAGATAGCGGATTTCTTCACGAAGGCCCAGACTCGAGCACAGCACAGCTTTTACCTCTCCAAACTCAGTGTTGTTGATCCACCATGAGTTTGAGGGGGGGTGTTAAGGATAGAATAGATTAGGGCTTTTATTTGTTTCCTAATATGCTGTTTCCTATTATGCTGTGTTGTATTCCTTTTGTACATCCCCTTGTACCTCTATATATATTGCCCCTTGGGCCTCATGAATAGATTCACACAATATTCATCTAACAACTTCATGATGAGTGCATGCTACGAACTAGTTGGCTGGATTCACATTACAAGGAGAAAAGCTTTAGTGCATCTACACATATACATATAGTATTTTTACTATCTTTTGTTGTCATTCTTCGCTGTTTTTTTGTGTGCTTTCTATGATTAATAGGTAAAAAAAGACAGAAGATTTATAGAAAAAAATTTCGCTGTGCATTACAATCATTGATCCTCTTTGATTGCCATCAATTTTGACATAAGTTTACCTCGATCCAGAGATGGGTTAGCACTGAATACATCCCCAACTTGTAATATAATACGTTTATTCATGCTAAACTAGCCAAATTCTTCTACCAAAAGAAAAATCTTACAAGTTGCAAATATAAAACTGTCACACGTAACTAAAAGAGCAGAAGCTTAAGGACTAATGGATATGCTGATAGGCTTGTAGTGTTTTTTCACCTGATAAAGTAAGAACTGCTTGGATTAATGGGTATTTTTTCAACCTTCCGTGGGTACTGCGTGCTTTGGTCTATTTCAAAACTATTGGTTGATGGCCCACCAAGAAAGCTCTCTGTCGCAGTATCACGCTGTATCCAAGGATGTTTTGAAAGCTTTCTTAGTCTGCTAAGTTCCTCAGATACCTCTTTCATTGAGGGCCTGTTGTCACCGCACATATCCAAGCATTGCCTAGCTAGCTCCGCAAGCCCTCTGAGCAATTCCGTGCTCTCTTGACCTATTATTTGACTGTCCAACATGGTATCAAGATTGTTCTCCTTCATTGCCAATAGGAAACTTGATGACAAGCTTCTTTGTAGCTCAGGACCTTCAAGTTTGAATGGCATCTGCCCAGTTAGGATCTCCAGAAGGACAACACCAAAGCTATAAACATCGCTCTTGTCTGTCAACCGGCATGTTTGCATATATTCAGGGTCCAGGTAACCGCATGTCCCTTGAACCGTTGTCACAAACTGGGCTTCGTTGGTTGGTGCTAGTATGGAGGCTCCAAAATCTGATACCTTTGCCATGTAATTCTCATCAAGAAGGATGTTAGAGGTTTTCACATCACCATGTAGAATTGGTGGGTTTGCATAGGAATGTAAAAATGCAAGCCCCTCGGCTGCCTCATTGACAATCCTTAAGAGGGAACTGAAAGGGATATGCAGCGTGCGGTTCTTTCCATGAATAAGATCAAACAATGTTCCATTCGGGATGAACTCATACACCAGCATTGGGACTTCCACCTCAAGGCAGCAACCCAATAGCTTAACAATGTTCTTGTGATTAATCTGGGAAAGAATCAGCATTTCTTTACCAAATTCCTTCTTATGCCTATCATCAATCAATGCACACCTTTTAATTGCCACTGGAATTTTATCCTTAATCGTTCCCTTGTACACAGTGCCATGGCCTCCATGTCCAAGAATTTGGCTTTTGTCAAACTTGTTTGTTGCTTGTTCTAGTTCTGCTTCAGTAAACACCGTAAATGCAAGTCCCTGGTCTGATTTCATCTTCTCAAATAATAGCAGCCCTCCATGTTGCTGAAAATACTGTTTCTTGACATTCGTAAGCTTTCTTCTCTCAAAAATTACACGCATGCAGAAGATGATAATCACTAGAACAACAGAGCTGATGCAAATGCCTGCATAAATTAATATCAAATGTAACTCTGTTAAAGTGACTCCACACATTATTGTATATACTAAAAGCATGTTAAATTTATTAATTGTGGTAAAATAGGCTAAAGGGAGATGATGCTAATATCTAGCGGTTTACCTATGATTAGGGTGATGTCTGGGTTACAGGAATTTGTTTCCTTTGCCAACTTTCTGCCTGGAGGGCATGAACAATGGTACCCTCCTATTGTGTTGTGGCATGCTGCAGCCTTTGGGCATGGACTTGGATTCTTCTCGCATTCATTGACATCTGCAACAGGGAAAAAAACAAATTTCGAGATTTGAGTACTATGAAATGGCATGAGCTAAGATGAGTCTAATGTTCACAATTTTTTCACAGTAGTAAAACAGATAACACTGAAGCGACAAAATGAGTCCAATGTTCTAACTAGATCTACACTAGATGAAAAAAGAAAAAGAAAACTACTAGAGGTTGTAAAGTTCTTTTTCTTCTTTTGTTTCCTTTTTTGGTTCTTGGTTTCTCAAGTTTTTCTATGTAGCCCTTCAAATTTATACTCTGTTCAATAATTCTATGTTTCTACCTGCCTACTTTATTTTCCATACATATTTTGATGATTTGTAACCAGGAGAGACAGTAAGTCATGCCATTTTTCTTGCAAACGTTTACAAAAAAATTTGATCTGCACCCACTAGTACTCATAAAACAAATCTACCTTTAATTTGCATCCACATGCTGCCTAACCTCTGATTTGCATCCTCTATTAAGATTATGTGTTCAGTGTTTGAGAGAAAAATCTAGTATCCATTTTTCTACAAAACTCCTAATGGTTCTGAATTAACACCAGCTTTCATATTATAACAGGATACGGCATGCACGAATTTGTATGAACAAAAGATGCATGCAGAACAAAGAGATGAACTTGCCTGAGCATCCATCAGAGATGTAAGGGTTCCCTTCATACCCCTTGGAGCAGTTGCATAGATACCCTGGGCCGTTAGTTGAATCCACGCACACGCTGTTTCCGCTACGGCATGCATAAGAAGCCGTGTTCCTGGCCACCTCGCATGTTGCATCTCCAATTGCCCAGTCCAGCACCAGCGGCTGCTGCCCCTTGTAGGTATTGTTGAACCTCAAAGTGGTTATGTACTCAGTGCTGAAACTAAACGTCTCTGTCTCCACCAGGGCAGCGTAGCTACATGGATTGAATTGCCAACTATCTGAATCGTTATATACAGTGTGGAAATAGACATCATAGCGGGTTAAGCCCTTGGGTATGGCATTTTGGCAGCAGCCTACGCCAAAGCATGAGCCATTTGTCAGGGCTTTGGGGCTCCCGCACACTGATGCACACGCTGTCGTATACCCTGTCCTGTTCATGCTGTTGTAAATGTATGCAAGTGTGTTGCAGCCAATGACTACGAACTTGTTCTTCACATCGGAGAACCGATACGGTCATGATGAGAAGTCAAGCCACCACAGGTTTTCTTTCATTGATCTTGTGCTACGATTGTAGCAATACGTCGAGATGGAGTTTAATGCCCGAGTTTGACCTTGAGGCAGTAAAATCTCTAGAACCTCCACGTTAACAATGAACGGCTTATCAATTCCATCAGCAGTCTTGTTGCAGTTGATCTCAAAGCCTTTTCCAATAGCACAGCCTGTACCAATGCCAAATGGATAAGGGACTTCGACATCACCACAATGTGTCTGGCATCCGGGGGCAAGCTGTGCTGATATGGATGCTAGGTGCAGCATGACTGCAATGCCGAGCAGTAGCACTGATGCCATACCTCTCTGAAAATGTTGTTGCCAAAGTGGCATATCTGCTGCGCCAAAGGAAAAAGGAAAACATAGTGAACAAAATTAATCGCTTGTTAATTGTCTAAAAGTTGTAAGTAATACTTTAATCTTTTATCCGTACTATGCTTCTATCCTGTGCAGGGTAAATTGTGCTATGCGGCACCACAACATATTACTCCCTCCGTTGTTTTTGACTCATCATCCTAGAATCCGTACAATTAAATTTTTTGATCACCAATAAATTTAAAATTATCTAGATTAACTATATGAAAAATATATCATTAGATCTGTAATGAAAAATACTTTCATAATATTATAATTTTATTACTCCCTCCGTCCAGAAATGTAGGCCGTTTTTTACCTTTTACGATCTCCAATGTAAGATTTTGACTATAATTTACTAATATAATATATTAGCAAAAATGATAAAAAAAATACATATTATGAAAGTATTTATATACTTTAATATATATTAATGGTCAAAGCTAAAAAAATTTGACTGCATAGAATCTACGGCGACCTATATTTGTGGACAGAGGAAGTAGTACATATTAATGTAAAGTTATAAAAATAACGGTCAAAGTTGCATCTTGGAGATCGTGAAAAATAAAAAATGTAAGTACAAAAGAACAAATGGAGTGTGTGAAAAAGTCCGCTATGGAAAAGATATGTCAGTCTGGTCACAAAACTTAGTGTTGTGTTATCTTGCAAAATAAATGTTAACATACTACAAAAGGTCAATTCAGTAAAGTGTTCTTTTGGCTTTTGGCTTGTGCTTTTGGTTTTTGACTTTTTTTGAAAGTCGAAAAGCTAAACATCGAAACATAACAGCTTTTTGAAATGGAGTCTCCAAACGACTTCCCGAGTTAGAAATCATGTGCACCGTTCGCTGTCATCTCAAAAAGCGCAAATAAAAACCATTAGCAACAACCAAAACCCATCAATCACAACAAAAAAGAAGGGCGATTTATTTAGGATGTACATTTCAAAAGCACCATAATTGTCGTCAAGTAGCCATTACGGATGATCATTGATAATAAAAGCTCCAACTTAAGCTTGCAGGCTCTCAAAGAAACTAGATTAAGCTCACTTTGTACTAGAAGCTTCAGTTTGGAGGGCTTAAAACCAGCTTTTGCTTCTAAAAAACTATAAGCTCCCCCTGACGGGTTGGATTTTGGAAACAAAAAAATTAAAAACCAAAGTCGTTAACATTGTACCAGAAGTGAAATGCCAATCAGGACTCATCGCGTGACAACAATTTAGCTCAGTGATTGCGCTAAAGCATACACGAGGACCTTCTCTTGCTCTCCGCCGAGAGTTTCCCCAAAAAAAGTCAGCTCTTCCTCGCTTTTCTCGCTTTCCTATCTCTTCCTCGGCTCTTGCCAGCGTTGAGCGAGAGGACCCATCCTTCCCCTACTTCCTCTTGTAGATTAATTTAGTTCTAGTCTAGTTTGCTAACGGTGTTAGAATACAGACAGACTACACTAGCGTAAATTAAAATTTTCTACTACATAAAATAGGAAGCTATACAAGTAAGAGATTATAGATTGTTACCACTAGACACGCAGTGCAGCAGAAAGTAAAGTTGAAGCAGCTGATTCAACGAAAAGCATGTTAGTGTAGTGGAAGTAGACGATCGTCCTCCGACCAACCATCTCCTCCTCGCAATCATCTCAATCAGCGCTATAGTCGTAGTAGTGCCTCTACTGAGGTCCACACATCTAGGAAGAGAACACTGTGCGTCGGTGTGTTAACACCAGCGCACACGGCAGGGGTTATGAGAGGTGGCAGTTAGGATTTTGATGAGTGTATTTTGGGATACCTCCCTCAGCCTCCATACCTCTCCTTATATAGCCTCCAATCAAATCATTATCCGATATGAGTAGAGATCGAATCCCACTCGGAAACTATCATCCGAACCCTTATCGTTCTAGCGCATTAAGTGTATGACCCTATAGCTTCATGTATATTTGGTTATGAGCCAAAAATTTCTTTCCGATCCATAAGTCGATAGTGGTCTCTAGTAAGACATAACGACTCCAAATATACATAAGATCATATCAGACGAACCTATATAGTGCTTATGTACCAATCCCTTTACCTTATGATACTATATCAAATTCAAAGCGAGAAGCGTGCCATCCGATGATAGCTCGATCCTTCATTCGAAATTGTAGCGGATTACTCAGTTATGATTGCCTCCTCAACCACATTCAGCATGGCTATGTACTTCCTTAATTCAGCCACATCGAGAGACCTAGAGATATCTCTTCTGTTATATAGGATGGGCAAATTCTATCTTGACCGCTCATATTTCTTCGTATATTTTATAGTAAACCCGAAAGCTATATTTATGACTACCCAGTCACGGAGTGGTGTTTGATAACCCCTAAGTAAACTATTACACATGTAGAAAATAATAATGATCTCAAGTCTAAGGATTCTACATACACTATGTATGAGACCAACTGATGACACTTAAGAATATAACAATTTCCGCAGTGTCTTATAGTGGGACAATCTAACATTATATTCTCTAACATGTGTCCATATAATTGATTTGATATTTTATATTCATGATTCGTGAAACATGATTGTTGTGGTTTCAGACCAAACAGTAGGAGGATATTCCAGCAAAAGAAAATCCCTTCTCCGGGAACACCCCTGGGGGGCTATTTATAGTGCAGCTATTTCTCTTGGTACAATCTTGCCCCTGGGCTCTTCAAGTTGCCCCTGGGCATACACGTCTTTTAGACAGGTTGATGGGCTTCATGGGCTTTGTTCATTTGGGTGTTGTTGCCCTGACTTCTACGCAGGCCGAAGGGCCCATAAGTGGAGGCCATCACTCACAACAGTAGCCTCTCACGGTAGAAAGTTGTCCTTAGAGCAAATTGAGACTGTGCGCCCAAGCCTTTTGGCCTCCTCTGTCCCTTCGGCTAGAGGTCAGGATCTTAACGTCCCTCGAAGCTACTCGATGGGGGTAAAGCCTTCGAATGATGTTCGAGGTGTTGGATCTTCGTGCTCTGATAAATAGCTTTGCAATCCACTTCGCAAAGAAGGCTCCATAACCGTGGTCTTTGCGTTTTTCAAGGATACTCCCCACTCGGGGCGACAAAGCCCCATGGTCTTCACGTTCTTCGAGGATACTCCCAGCTCGGGGCGGTGAAGTCCTATGGTCTTTGCGTTCTTCGAGGATACTCCCTGCTCGGGGTGGCGAAGTCCCATGGTCTTCGTGTTCTTCGAGGATACTCCCCGCTCGGGGCGGCAAAGCTTGATAGTGACGTGCTTTGATGGTGACCGGATGTCTAGTCTGAGTATCGAGTGGATTTTAGGCGACTGCATATTTTTGAGGTGCTCCTTAGGGCATCTCCAATGGTGCTGAGTCAGCTGGCTATTTGCATGTACACATCAGCATATATCCTATGTGGAGGAAAGAGAGTATGAAAAACACAAACAGTTAGCTACTATTTTGTCTCTAGTCTATAACGCAAAACGAGGCAACCTCTATAAATGACTGTGTGTGCATGTAAACATCAAATAGCTATCCTTATAGATAGTCTTTTGGAATGCTAGTTTTTAGTGTGTACTCTATAGATGATGTGGAATCCTTATAGATAGTACTTAGAGCAACTCCAGCAGGGCCCCTACTTGAGCCCTTAAACTCAGATTTGAGAGTCAGAGCAAAAAACTGAACTCCAGCAGGGCCCCTACTTGAGCCCTCAAAAATAGGGGCCTCTCAAATGAGGCCTCCAAGCCCTCATTCCTAGGGGCCCTGCTCTAGCTCTCATTTTTCAGCTTTCCTCGTTTTTTTCCCGCACAATGAAACATCCATCCCCGCGCGCCCCATCTCCCCCTCCCCCGCCGCCTCCCCTCCGCCTCCAATCCCCCGCCTCGCCCCTCTCAACTCTCGCCCTCCGCCTCCAACCCCCCGCCTCCCCCCACCGCCTCCCCCCCGCCTCCAATCCCGCCGCCTCCACCACCCCGACGCCGCCTCCTCCACCCCGGTGCCGCCCCAATCGCCGCCTCCTCAACCCCGTGCCGCCCAATCGCGCCTCCACCCTGCCGCCGCCTCTCGCTCTCGCCTCGCCTCCAACCCCGCCGCCCCGCCGCCCCACCTCCAATCCCCGCCTCGCCTCTCGCTCTCGCCCGCTCGCCCCTAATCGCCACCCCTCCACCACCCCGCGCGCCCCAATCGCCGCCCCTCCACCACCTCGGCGCGCCCCTAATCGCCGCCCCTCCACCACCCCGCGCCGCCTCCTCCACCCCGGTGCCGCCCCAATCGCCACCCTCCACCACCCCGGCGCCGCCTCTCCTCCACCCCGGTGCCGCCCAATCACCGCCTCCACCACCCCGGCGCCGCCTCTCTCCACCCTGCCGCCCCAATCGCCGCCTCTCCACCTCGGTGCCGCTCCCAATCGCCGCCTCCACCACCCCGGCGCCGCCCCTCCTCCACCCCGGTGCCGCCCCCAATCGCCACCCAAGGAAGTAGGTTTGAGCTATGTCATGTGTTGGTTGATGTTGATGTTGGTTGATGTTGATGTTGTATGACAATATATGCCCTATGTTGATGTTGTCTTGGTTGATGTTGATGTTGGTTGATGTTGTATGACAATATATGCCCTATGATAATTCTAGTTGATGGCAGGCATTGTCAAGATCAACAGGGAACAATCCAAGTAATGTCCAGGGAACTGCAGCTACAAGGTTGGCTAAGAGTGTTGGATTATATCAGTTTATTTGATGTTATGTGATGAACTTTGTGCTTTCAATTTAAATTCGGAACAAATTTGAATTTAAATTTGAATATTCGTATTTGAATTCATAAATTTAAATATTGTCCCTTATTGTGAAATCATAAATATTTTATTGTGTATTGTGTTTTTGTCCCATACATATGCATATAGTGTGTGTGGAAATAGAGGGAATTGAGAAGTAGGGGCCCTGTTTTGAGGGCTCCTGCTGGAGTGCAGCCCAGAAAACAGAGCCCTCAAAAGTAGGGGGAGCCCTCAAATGAAAAGTAGGGGCTCTGTTTTGATGGCTACTGCTGGAGTTGCTCTTAGCTAGGACCATTGGAGATGCCCTTACTTCAGTCGCCTGCGTGTCACGCATGAACTGGACCGATGGGACACCTGCACTAGCTGCTCTACCATTCTTGCAGCCCCGCATACTCCCGAGACAACTAGTAGACCTCGCCCACCACGCGTCATGATATAATTGGTGCACTGAACCGGCGTTGCACCGGCACTCCGCGTGGTCCCGAGGCACGTCCGTTGAGACCCCAAGAGACGGCCTTGAGATCTTCCCCACTCACAGGATCCGTCTTCTCCCTATAAAAGGTGAGCTCTATTGAGTGCATTTTGTCTCTTCTTCTCGCAACTCCATTACCGTGCCTCTTCTTGCCAGCTTTTACTGCTTCCCTTCCTGCTCGTCCCTCTCCCTTCTAGACATGCTCCTTTCGTCCTTCTCATCGACGCTAAAATGGCCCGCGGCCGTGACTACCCGCGTCGTCCCAGCGAGATAAGCTACGAGCTTGTGGATCGAGATTCTTCTGTTGCCGATAAGCGGTGGTATGCAGCTTGAAAGGAGGGTAGCCGTTTCTCAAATCTGCTAGGAACAAGCTTGGCCGACGAGACCTTGATCCGCAACCTGGTGCATGCTGGCAAAATCACCCACCGGGATGTGGTTCGACTTCCACCTCCTGGCGAGATGGAACCTCACCCTTCAGACGCCGAAGCGGTGGTGTTTTCCGCATTCTTCGACGCTGGTCTCCGGCTCCCTGCTTCTATGTTCTTGGGTGAGGTGCTTCGGAGGTATGGATTGGAGCTGACGCAACTGACTCCGAATGCTATTGTTCGGTTGGCCGTTTACTGCTGGGCGGGCCGGATGGAGAGTTCGTGGCCGAGCGCACCCCTTTTCTGCTTCCTGCACGATGCGTGATGCTAACCAAAGAAGCTTTCAGAAGGCATGTATTCTAATCTCGGAAGCGTTAACTTCGTACTACGGCCGCAATGTGCGAAGCTCTTTCCGGCGAACTCAACACGAGCGAAGTGGGAATCCAATTGGGCACGCCAGCGATTTTACCATCATGTAGAGGGTGGTGATGCACTGAAGTGTCCGGAGGCGTGCTGGATTTCAACATGTCCCCCTCGATACAATTGGATCGTGACGACGGTCAGAAGGCCCGCAAACTTGTCAGAGTGGCCCTTGACTGAACATGAGAGACCTGACAGAGGAGTTTCTTATGTTCGAGGTATCGCCGCTAGCCCGCCAATGGCTGCTTCAGCCCGAACGTACTCGAGAGGACGACATCCGGCCTGCTATTGCTTCTCTGTCGGCCCCAGAAGATCCTCGTAGGTTCTTTTCCTAGATGCAGGGTTTATTTTCGTTTGCCAGCGGTCTTATCAGTTGCGATGTCTCCGCAGGGTTGACGCTTGAAGACGCGGAATGAGCCGCTATCGTTTTCCTAGGGCCATACACTGCTAAAGAACACAACTTGCGAGAGGCCGTGACGAAGAACCTTGGGCGAGTTATTGCGTGTGCGAGGCTCTCGGTATTCCGGTGCCAGAGCACCCCCCCCCCCCGCCCAGCGCTCCACGTGCCCGTGGAGGCGGAGGTGGAGGTAGTGCTGCAGAGACCTCCACCGCTCAACGCACCCGCGGACACGGGGGGGTGCCGCGGAAGCATCTTCTTTGTGGACCTTGCCACGTCTTTCGCCGGAGGCCTCCCTCGCACCCTCCCCGCGTTTACACCCGTCTGAGAGAGATGACGCCCCTCCGGTCCTAGCCGTGGAATCGGACTCGGCTGACTACGCGAATTCAAACCTTGAGGAAGGCACGGACATAGGGTCTAGTCCTCGAGGAACTCTCCGCGAGGAAACTGACCCTATGTCCCCCTCGGATGTCTGAGAAGCCAAGCGCACTCGTCGAAGCCCTTCCATCTCAGGAGGCCAAACGATTGGGGATGAAGCTGGACAAGAGAGTGGTGTCCCCTCGACTCCGGGCGAAGCTGTTAACATTGCAGCCACCAACAAGGAGAGCATTGCTACGACTTCCGCTCGCCCTTTAGAGCCAGGCTTGGGGTTTCGGGTGGCACTTTCCACTCGGTTGGATGGCTCAGACTCCGACACGGAGGTTGCTACCCCCGAGGCGAGGGGAGAAGAGATGCCCACAATGGTGGCTAAAGTAGAGTGTGGCGATGGCCCACAATCAAGATCTCCCAATCGAGGTATAGGCGCGGTGGATTCCCTCTCATATCTCGACTTCACTCGATTTTCCCCTATCTGTTCGCTGACTCTGTCTCCAGCATCAAGGAGTCCTCGACCCCTGATCCGCTCTCCGAATCCTCGGGTGGTAGCCACAAAAGACCTGCCCACCCAGGCCGTCGTGGACTTGCCTCCGAATCCCTATCCCAGTGAAGCTCCTGCTGTCGAGGCTTGTCGCCTCATCTTGATGGACTTTGTGGTTTCAGACCAAACAGTAGGAGGATATTCCAGCAAAAGAAAATCCCTTCTCTGGGAACACCCCTGGGGGGCTATTTATAGTGCATCTATTTCTCTTGGTACAATCTTGCCCCTGGGTTCTTCAAGTTGCCCCTGGGCATACATGTCTTTTAGACAGGTTGATGGGCTTCATGGGCTTTGTTCATTTGGGTGTTGTTGCCTTGACTTCTACGCAGGCCGAAGGGTCCATAAGTGGAGGCCATCACTCACAACAATGATCATCACTCAATATATGTGCAGACTTATAAATCATAATTGTCCAACATAATGATATAGGATCAGGGATAATTTAGAATAACATCAAAACATAAATAAAGAATTCCACGAATAAGTCACATACTTGTTGATCAATATGAAAGACATTTATTCAAGGGACAAAATAACATATTATTCAAAAGATCATAAATATAGAAGTGATACAATTATCTCAATGATTGCCTCTAGAGCATATCACTAAGAGGCAGCTCTTCCTTCTGGGTGTTACTCTGTGAAGCTTTTGCCTCTGCCATCTTCAAGAGTTGCAGTCCAAGACGCTCCTCTCAGGAAGCCGTTTGCTTGTGCCTTTTTCCTCTGGTGCTCCTAGATTGAGACCTGAAGCCACTTTTCTCGTCTCCTCTTAGTGCATGCAAGGGAAAAGAGGTGGTGGCAAGCTATTTTCTTGCACCGAAGTTGCTTGATCCCATCAGATCTATTGCCTAAGCTCCTTCTTTGGAGACTCCGCCTACCCGATTTGGTGTCGTCCTCGGCTACAGCTTGTCCTCCTCGGCCTTTGCTATGGTGCCGTCCACTGTTGATATCTTGTTGGTGGTTTTGTTCATAGTCAGCACAGCCAGAACTGGTGAGTTCCTCTTTACAATACACATACCTGTTGTCGATATGGCGTCTATCGCGTTGTTGGCACCCTCCTTCTCTATCAATCTAGATTCCCCCACCAGCTACTCCCTTCGTGGAGTTCCAACTGCCGGAATCAAGGATCCAAAAATCATCCCGGAGATTCACAAAAAATCATTGTAATCTTGAGGATGTAACCGTTAATCTAATCTAGATTTAGTGGCTTTCTAGAACATGTTTGCCTTAAAAAAAATGCCAATCAGGACGTGCGTCATTGGCTTTTGCGGGCGAGGCATACCTATTTGCCCTTACAAACCGGTGAAAATTACTCACCATTTGTCACTGGATAAAAAGTGCAATCCTGGAAACCCTGCTCGGCTGCCCGAAGAGGGGAACCGCACCCCACTCCCATCCCCGCTGCCGCTCACTCCCATCCCGCCTCCAGTCCCGAAGCCTCTGGTCACCGCCGTCCCCAGTCCTGGCCCTCCCCACGACGCAACAACCACCTCCCTCTCGGTGCTGACGCCGCTGCCACCTCCTGCCTAGTGCCGAGCCGCCGTTTCCTGTTAGTGATATGCCTTAGAGGCAATCATGGAGATGATTGTATCACTTCTATATTTATGATCTTTTGAACAATATATTATTTGGGGGACCTCCCGCTACCAATCATGCAAGTATTGAACTTGCACTTGCACTAGAGTCAATCATGCAAGTATCTAATACCCATAGCTCTTGTGTGCGCCTCATGCTTTAGCTGTGGAAGAGGTTTTGTCAACGGATCAGCAATATTCAAATCTGTGTGCATTTTGCATATCTTAACATCACCTCTATCTACAAACCTACAGGACATAACGACCCCCAAATATACATAAACCTATAGGGTCACACACTTAATAGGCTGGAACAATAAGGGTCCGGATGATAGTTTCCGAGTGGGCTTCGATATCCACTCGTATCGGATATGGATCCGATTGGAGGCTATATAATGAGAGGTGCGGGGGCTGAGGGCAATACCCCAAGAAACCCTAGCCGCCACCTCTCGTAACTCTCGCCGTGCGCGCTGGTGCTAGCACATCGACGCACAGTGTTCCCTCCCTGGACATGTAGACCTCGGTAGAGGCGCTGCTACGAGTGCGGCACTCATCGGGACGATCGCAAGGAGGAGATGGTTGGCCCGAGGACGATCGACTACCTTCGCCTACACCGACGCGCTCTTCGTTGAATCGGTTGCTTCAACTCTTCTTCCGCTGTACTGCGCGTCTAGTAATAACAATCTATGATCTCTTACTCGTATGGCTTCCTGGTTTACACGGTAAAATTTTAATTTACGCTAGTGTAGCCTACCCGTATTCCAACATTTCCATCCCGGTGCCGTGCCAACCCAAAGGTACGGCATCCCTCCATGGCCGATCTGCTGTACCCTACTCTCTCCATGTCAGATCTCAATTCTCTAACTAATCAAAGGGTTGGATGAATGGATGGAACTGGTAGTAGCATTTTGTTGATGCACAAGTACTAGTTCCTTGCTAGGCGATTCCAGATTTGTTTGGTTAATTGCTGATTGTTTCTCTTAGCACTAGTCCAAGAAACTGGTGTTCTTCTAATCGTTCTTGTCCGTGCATATTCATGTTAGTAATCATTCGTGATCATTGCTCTATCAATTCAGATAGTATTTCGATCTGACAAAAATGTCATTGTAGAATGTAGGTTGAAGAGCAAAGGATGCATAACAGCATAATGTAGTTCGTAATTGCACAGCGTATGGATCGATTTAACAATATATGAGTGGTGCTCAAACCCTCCATACGAATTTTCTGTGGTCTGAATCAGTTAAAAATGTGACTTTGCTACCTGCCTTCATGTATCTGAGTTCATACATCTCTTCAATACTTGGATGCGTTCAATTATGTCTAATGTGTACCATGAAGTGCTCAGTGATATGCCTCTATGAACAAATTCCATGTAAAATTCAGATTTGTTATGATTTGTGTGAAATTCAGTGTAGCAATGTGTTCAGATTTGTCCAATGTGTAGCATAAACAATGTCCTTGAAGAAGCAATCTGGGCGCACGCAAATTTTGATTCATCCTTCGTTACCGACCCGTGCTAAAACTTACATTTTGATTATCAAGCATTTTGATTGTGAATGAAGATCAACGAATTAGTTAATAATCAATGGATGATATTTGCTTGCTAATTTCATGTGCATTAATCGGCTCAGAAAATAAATACTGAAATTCTGTAGTTAAGTACATACATATTGCCATTTCCTTTTTTTTTTGGGTAAGAAGATAAAAACAATCATATTAATACTAAATCAGCACACAAACATACCATTATTTGCCTTACGGGCATTTCAGATATTTCACATCTCAAACAACCAGTCTGTCCATCCAAAAGCCAGTACTGAACGGTCTCTTTGTAAAAGCTACGGCTCCGCAAACAGGGCCTCATGTAAGTTGAAAACAGTCGTAAGGGCTTTTGCTCGCTTCAGCTTATAAGCTGAGCTTGTATAAGCTGAAGCTCCTAGTAAGCTGGCTTTCTTATTAGAGAAGAAGCTTAAGCTGTGGCTAAATATTTGGCCTTTAGTCATCACTAATCTAAAGTCTAAACCTGTTACTAGTCGACTTTGATCTACGTCTGACATCTGATCCTCCGAAATCGTGGCCTTCCCAACCCAATCCAACAGATACTGTTCATATCGTTTGTACTGAAATTACCCTGTGCTTTTACAAACACTCGAAGGTGCTTGCCCAAGCTCTGGGATTTCAAGTTTTTATCAATAACGGTTTAGTCATCCATTCATCCCACAAACTATGCATGCATGGAGTTGTTGTACGCCTACAAGGGCGACAGAGGCATGAACTAGCAGTATAAATTTATAAATGAATCAACAACGTAAATCTGAAGTGTGTACAAGAAAGGGGTTAGGGTGAAATCCAGAACAACCCACAAAATTCCAAACAGGATTAAAGCAGTACCTCATATGACGGCCAGAGTGGAAATACGGTGACCCAAGAACCCGGCCGCCGTCTGCTGTACCCCTCTGCAAGCAAGGAAGGCAGAGAAGAGGGCGCTTCCAATGGGCGAAATGCGATACCTCTTGCGTAGCTTCCCAGAGTACATACATAGTTGCAACGAAGCCTTTTTTCTTCTACGGACCTTTTCAGCGGTCTTCTGCGCTGGTCAACTCTTTTTTTGGCCCAATAGAATCATTTTTTTTCTTCGGACCTTTTCAACACGGAAATTATGAAGCACTAGTCATCGTATACGCCAAACTCAAGTCAAAAATTTGCAAAATTGTATAGGGGAATTGATTTGCCCAATAAAAAACCAGTAGTATAAAATTAATGTGCTAATTAGTGGCCTTGGGAGTTCGATTATAGTAATAATTAGCAATAATTACTAGTCAGATTGGTTTGAACCTAGGCCCCTAGATTTAAAAGATCAATGGCCTAAACTAGCCGTGGATGGCAGGATATGAAATAAACAGTACTTCCTCCGTCCCAAACTATAAGTTTATTTTCTTAGAAAGAGTGGTCCTATAATATAGATCCATTGAGGAGATCAAATGTATAATTGTTGCAATATTTTCATCATATACCCTACTTTAATGCTAGAAAAGTATATGTGTAGTTGTAGTATACCATTTAATAGGGATATGTATGGTCCAATAATATTAATTTTGTTGATTTAATATATATTTGGTCTATGTGTATGGTGAACTTGAACTTATATTACATGGCAGAGAAATTAATTGGAGGGTTGTGAATGTCTTGCATGCACAAGGTTTAGATGGATGTAGCAAACAATGCAAGTCTCTCTTTTTATATTAATATATAAATGCATGTTACGAACTGGCATCTAGTCTTGAGATTTTGTTTATAGCGACTGGCTCAAGATGGGTCCGTCGTGGAGTAAGGCTCACGCACATAATTACGACGTCATAACCTGACTTGAAATGAAAATGAAAGGGATCTTGAAAGTGATGTGTCTTCTCATAAAAATAAACGAATTATAACAATATAGAAAACAATCGATGGTATATGTCTCGTACTGTGCTCTTCGTCGGAACTAATCAATTTTTTACTGACGAGATTGAAGGCATCTCATTGGACAAAAACAATCCTAAAATACTTTGAAATTCGGAAGTTCATTCATGAAAACAACAGGACTGGGAATTTTTCTATCACAAGCTGGACTCTTTCTCTAAAGCTGATGAAGTTCTCTCGTGAATGACCCTCATTTGTAGTGGAGCTAACCATCAAGTTACAAGATTAAATTATAATACAAGGGTACATCATTTATTAAAATACATCGCACATTTTCAAACACATACTATATGTAACTAATTATATATTAGAGTGGTAATTTAACCCATAGGTGCCATAAGGAGTGAGTCCGTGCCGAGAACCTACGCTCGTAAAACAAACCAAAAATTAGGGAAACAACCATCCAAAAAGAAAGTAAGAGCGAATATTCTCGTCAGAACCCACTTGATTTAGAACATCGAACCATGGCGCTCATCGAGCTACTAGGACTTTCCGGAGTCAAGCAGCACCTCTCGCTGTAGTGGGTCTCTTCATCCAGCGAAAACAATGACAAAACTCACTTAAACCTCACCATACTTACATTCATCGTAAACAAATTGAGCTACAAATGCTAAGAGACCCCTAGGGACCATCGGTCAATACGAAGCAACCAGTTTTTCATAGTGCACAGGGGAATGTGAGGGAGAGTGATAAGAAGGAAACCAACCAAGAGAGATAGAGTGAAAGAGCATTTTGGTCCATTCCCCCCAAAACCACCAGAGGGGGGCTTGCACCACACCCTCAATCCCCACCCACCTCTCCTCTTAGGTCCCATCTAAGCGAAAGCGAGAGTGCAGCAAATGAGGGCTTAAGGCCACCATGGCAGTGCCAGATAAGAGGAAGGAAGTGTAAGAGGAGTTGCAAATGAACCAAGGAGGAGAAGGCAGCCTGGGTCCTCATAGACCCTAGAGCGAGGAGGGGGTCGAGACCAGAGAAGACCAAGGAAGAGGAGACCAGCTACTCAGAAGAGCTATGGGAGAGGACCACCACCACCAACCCAACCTTGACCCGACCAAATTGGATAGGATACCCACAGCCTTGTCCCTTTCATTCCCCCAAAATCTCACTGAAAATTGTCTCACCTCGTGGGCGACCTTAGTAAATCGAGCAAGAAAAATAGTAAGGGAACTGACCGAGTTTTTACTTTGGCCAGATAGAGCCGCAATGAGTAGCATTGCCGGCTCACGATGGCAGCAGCCGAACCATAGATGGCCTCCTATGCACGCCCGGTGAGTTAGTCCATGCTCCCTGATGCATGCAAAATCACCAAGCCCCATCAAAGCTTGCTCAACCACGAGACTACATCATCATTCCTCAAATCATTACTGTGCAAAATCAAAATGAAAATAACCATAATGTTGCAAAAGAACGCAGAAGTTAAAACTGGATTAGCTAGGGATTAGAGAGGGAATATAGATTTGGTGGGACCACGCCTAGACCTACCGCCACCGGCACTAGATCCAGCTGGAGGAGTAGAAGAAGAGGCATAGGAGCCGTGAAGGAGCTAGGGTTGGGAAGGACAGCAACAATAAGGAGGTAAGGTGCCTGATCTAGTAGAGCCGTGCTTAGATCCACCACCATCAGTGCCATCCGACGATAGTGGAGGAGAAGTGACACGAGGACCACGGCGTAAGTCATCTGGGGTTGCGGAATGTAATGAATTTGCTAATTTGACTATTAATTTGATATTAGAGGTTATTGGTCCAAATGAGTGGAAAAACGGTTACCCAAGAACCTAGCCGCCGTCTGCTATGCCTCTACAAGCAAGAAAGGTAGAGAAAAGGGCGCTTCCAATGGGCGAAATGCAATACCTCTTGCGCAGCTTCGCTCGCAGCGTACAGACATAGTTGCAATGAAGGAATTTTTGTTAGATTTGGTACTTTTTTCAACCGGAATTATAAAAATAGCCGTATAAAAATGGTATTGGCAAAAAAAGGTTTTCGCCATTCGGTAGCCGGGTAGCAGTGACGGGGGGCGACATATGGCCCTTGCTGTCCCATAGGTGGATGGCAGGCTGCTTGCCGCCCACCAGTAGACGGCAAGGGTCTACCACGCCATGATGAGACGACAGGTGATTAGGCTGGCTAATTAGCAGGCCTAATCACCCATCTTTTTTAATTTTGTTTGAAATTGGTGGGATTTTTTAATATAGAAAATGAGCTTGAAAAATTATGAAAATTTATATGCAGCCTCCTGACACAACGTAGTTGACTGTGTAATTTTACCGTAATTTTATGCATTGTGAATTTTGCTCAAAAATTCATACAATTTTGATATTCGTAGGAGCTGTTACATATAGCAAATGAGCTCTAAAAATTATAAAATTTTACGTGAAGCCTCCCAACACAGGAAATTTTATGTGCTTCTAATTTTCCACATTAATTCATATTAATTTAATCATGAAATTAGTGATATACATCTATCTTTTTTTTCCTGCTGCGTCCTTCAGACATTTGTCACTCTATCCTTGTTGTCCCACCTCGCACGCTCCCTCATCTGCACTAATGGCATTATGTTCATGCCATTCGCCCTCGTTGGCTCCCTCGTCTGGACATTTGTTGGTGTTACCATGCCATCCCCCCTCGCTGGCTCCCTCGCATGCACATTTGTCAGAGTTATCATACCGTCCCCCCTCACCCGCTCGCTGGTCTGCATATTTATCAGTGTTACCATTGTGCCCTCCTCGCCTGAAGTGATGCACAACCATTGTGCCCTCCTCGCCTGAAGTGATGCGCATCGACAAGGAGTCCTTAATTTGTGGGGTGAGTGTATCAGGTTCCCTTTTCACTCAGTCATAAATAGAATCTCTCATAGTTCATCATCGCTCATCTCAGTCATTGTTCACAGAAGTTCATTCTCGCTTGTAAATTTTTTGGATGGGTAATCAAATTATCGGTAATTAATGAATTATTCGTATATAGTTACATGCATGTAATCACTAACTTACATGCTGCTTGTCATGATTTTGTGTTGTAATATTTATTGTGGATTTGGTTGTTGTGGCTTTAGGTAGTCACAGACATGGAATACTTGACAATGTTCTACGGCGATGGTCTTGTATGGGTTGGACCTGATGGGTTGGAGCTATTGACATGCCAATACAAGGTGCTCTAGGCTGAGGGGCTCGACGTCATGAATATTCACAATATACGAGCTGCATTCAGAGGGAGTTTGCCATGAAGGTAATGGAGATGAAACTTGCAATCGAGGGAATCACCTGCACGAATGGTGTGTGGGAACTCGTGAAGGTGAATGGCACCGAAGCATGGAGGCAGTACATGCAAATTGCCTCCCAGCTAGAGGCGGTCATTTATGAGAGGCCGATGGTGTACCTCAGTTTCGCGCGCTGGGCATCAGAAAATAGTGATGAGCCTAGCCCCTCAACACCCGGGGAACCACCGGTGGAGTTTCAAGACGATACCACTGAATATGCTGTATTGGAGGGAAGACTCACCCCTGATTTCGTACAGAATGATGGGGTGGGCATGTGGTTACCAGCTCGTATTGACTGCCATGAGTATCTACCGGATCAAGCGCTCGGCTTGGAGTCTGACGAGGACACCAACCCAGGCTCCGATGATACCGACGACGATGCATAGCAGGCGGTTGGTCCACCAGGGGGAATTGGGTCATCAGAGGTGCCATATGTGTCCTCCAGACTTGATGATGTTGCAATACGTTTGCTCGTAATACTGTAAGAAGGGTCCCAGTGGAGGTTTCAAGCTGACACCCTCCTAGTTGGGCAGCACTTCCCTAGCAAGACGGCTGTGCAGCAAGCTATTGCATGGTACGCCTTGTCTATCATTCGTGTGTACTGAGTGCACCGGTCTAACCCAGCCAATTATGCAATGAAGTGCGTAGTGGAAGGCTGCCCTGCAAGGTCAGCGCTCAACAAGTCAAGATTTTTGGCTCGGTCTTCTCGATCAAGGTGATGATCGACCACACTTACATCCTCAGCGAGCAACTGTGCCATCATTGGAATGTGATTTCCACATATATGGCAAGCATCATCACTCACCTAGTTGCGGGAGACGTGTCCGTCTTCCCGAAGATGCTCATGTCGGAAGTCGCCAATGTGGTTGGTTATCCAGTCAGCTACAATAACGTCAAACGAGGTAAGCAGAAGGTTCAGCATGGGACCAAACCCCCTCAACAGTGGAATGACGTGCGAACCCGGTGGTGCATGAGGCATCTTGCATCTAACTTGTTCACACGATTTCACAACCAGGAAGTTTTGATGATGTTCAAATCATTGTGTCTGCAAAACTAGAGGCAAAAATTCGAGCCCATCTAGACAGAGCTAGAAAGGCAAACTACAGAGGGAGAGCAACCCTGTGGCACCATAAGTTCCTCGAAGTGGATTCGTCGCCATGCTCCTAAATTAGAGAAATAGTCCCTTCTCTACCACACGGACGGTGCGAGGTATGGAATTATGACGACCAACATGTCTGAGGTGTATAACAGCGTCCTAAAAGGCATGCGGTGCCTCCCCATCATCGCGATCGTGGAGGAGACATGGACTCACATTGTCGGTTATTTCATCAATAGAGCCACCACAACCAAGCGACAGATAGACGAAGGCAAGAAGTGGTCTGAGAACATACACAGACACATGGACCAGAAGATGGAGAAGGCCCGAATGCACAACATCTAGGCAATCGATGGTCTCCGGAGGAAGTACAAGATCAGGCTTGGGTAAAAATATGTGAACAGTTAAGCCAGGGGTGAAATGAAACAGACATGCACCCTGGGTGATGTGGCAACATGCACTTGCAACAAACCGAAGCTCCTGCATAAACCTTGCTTGCATGTGTATAAGGCATGTGCGCAAATGAGGCAGATGTCCGAGTTGTACATCTCTGAGTACTATGACATGCAACACTTTTTCAATACATGGAGTGTAGAGTTTCATTCCTATGGCCTGGACATGAACTATAGGGATCTTTGGTCAGACATGCTGCAATGGGCCCCCAACAAGGAGTTAAAGATAACTGCGAAGGAACATTGGCAAACGCGGCGCTTCCAGAATGACATGGATATGAGCCAATATACCAGCATTAGTCATGCAGTAAAGTGCAGGATATGCACGACCTTTGAGCACTCAATGAGAGATTGCCCCCAACAGACTAAGCTCATCTGCTCGCTATTCTATGTCATAATTTTATGTATATTTTAGTGTATCGATTGAATTCATATTTGTACCAATGTCAAAAGTAATTGATAATTAATCAATTGATTAGCTAAGTGATTAACTCTATAATCTATTATCGCACGAGCCAACACATGTTCCAAGGAATGAGCGGGCAAGGGGGGCAGTACCAAGGGACCGACATCCCTCCTTCCACAACGTTTTTTTGAATTAATTCATGTTCGTATCAATTCCACAACGACGTGTCAACCATTTAGTTACAACAAGGGCAAGCATGGTACAAGCATATCCACAATGACAAGTGTGCATGGAGGTAGCGGGCGAGGGGGGACAGCATAGATATAATGACAAGTGTATGTAGGAGGTAGTGGGCGAGGGGGAATAGCACGGACAGAGCAACAAATGTGCGCACGACATAGCGGGCCATGGGGGATGGCACGAACAAAGTGACAAGTGCATGTATGAGAAAGAGGGAGATGGTAGCCAAGGCCAAAGAGGCCACTGAGGAGTTCAACGTCGAGCTGCAAGGAAGAAAAAATAGCATTGGTCCACGCAGTAGGTTAGACCGTTCCGAACTAGTCCCTTGAAGCTCAAATTTATTTTCATTTGAAAAAGGTGCATATGTATTGTAGGAGTACTTCAGTTTGTTCCATCATATATGATACTATTTCTTATACACGTAACCAAACTCTATGCATCATATTATTTTTAGCTTTATTACAAAATCTATTTTAATTTGCAACATCAAATGTCATCACCTTTTCTCGTTTAATTCTTCATAAGAAATCACTATATTACCATCTTACCACCAAATACTAAGGTTTCAAATTCATAAATCAAGTCTAAACTAAATTAAATCATTACTTCGATTTATAATTTACAAATCAACTGCAATCACGCATACAGGCTAATTAAATTAGCATCGCATATTGTTAATTTTATGATTAAATTAATATGAATTAACGTAGTAAATTTGGAGCTCATAAAATTACACAATTACTATGGTTATGTTGAGAGGCTTTGTGCAAAATTTTATAATTTTTGGAGCTCATTTGCTATATGTAACAGCTCCTACGAATATAAAAATTGTATGAATTTTTGAGCAATATTCACAATAGATAAAATTACAGAAAATTACATAATCAACTACATTGTGTCGGAAGATTGCACATAAATTTTTGTAATTTTTTAATCTGATTTGCTATATTAAAAAATTCATATAAATTTTACACAAAATTAAAAAATGACATGTGAATCACTTTTGTCTCCTCATGGGGCGTAGGCCCCCTACTGTCTGCTGGTGGGGCGGCAAGCGGCCTACCGTTTGGTGGTGGGATGGCAGGCAACCTGCCGTCCGCTTGTGGGACGGTAGGGCCACGTGTCACCTCTCCGTCGCTGGCGTCCGGCCACCGGACGACGAAAACGTTGTTTTTGCTATTTTTTGTAATTTTGATTGAAAACAGTACCAAATCTGTCGAAAATTCTGCAACAAGCCTTTTTTTTTCCCTACAGACCTTTTCAGCGGTCTTCTGCACTTGTCAACTCTTTTTTTCGCCCAATAGAATCATCTTTTTTCTTCGGACCTTTTCAACACGGAAATTATGAAGCACTAGTCATCGTATACGCCAAACTCACGTCAAAAATGTGCAAAATTGTGTAGGGGAATTGATTTGCCTAATAACAAACCAGTAGCATAAAATTTATGTGCTAATTAGTGGCCTTCGGAGTTTGATTATAGTAGTAATTAGCAATAATTACTGGTCAGATTTAGTTTGAACCTAGGCCACTAGATTTATAAAAGTTCAATGGACTAAATTGGCTGTGGATGGCAGGATATGAAATGAACATTACTTTCTTCGTCCTACAATATAAGTTCGTTTTTCAGAAAGCATGGTATCATACTATAGTCTATGAGGAGATTAAATGTGTAATTATTATAATATTTTCACTCTATATCCTACTTTACTGTCGAGAAAGTAGACGAATAGTTGTAGTATACCATTTAATAAATATATGTATGGTCTAATAATATTAATTTTTTGTTAGATTTAATATATACTTGGTCTATGTGTATAGTGGGCTTGAACTTATATTTACATGATGAAGAAATTAGTCTTTAGATCAAGTTTATTGGAGGGCTGTGAATGTCTTGCATGCACAAGGTTTAGATGTATGTAGCAAAGAATGCAACTCTCTTTATATTAGTATATAAATGCATGTTATGACCTCTTGGAGACTAGGATAGTTGCGATAAAGCCTTTTTTTCTTTCTACGGACCTTTAATTCAACCGTGTTCTGCACTAGTCAACTTTTTTTTGCCTAATAGAAGCATTTTTTTTCTTCGGACCTTTTCAACATGAAAATTATGAAGCACTAGCCATCATATAAGCCAAACTCACGTCAAAAAATTGCCAAATTGTGTTGGGGAATTGATTTGCCCAATAACAAACCAGTAGTATAAAATTAATGTGCTAATTAGTGGCTTTTGGAGTTTGATTATAGTAGTAATTAGCAATAATTACTGGTCAGATTTAGTTTGAACCTAGGCCAGTAGATTTAATAGTTCAATGGCCTAAATTAGCTGTCGATGGCAGGATATGAAGTGAACAGTACTCTCTTCGTCCCACAATATAAATTTATTTTTTGGAAAAGTATAGTTCCCATAATATAAGTCCGCTACAAAGATTAAAAGTATAGTTATTGTAATATTTTCACTTTATACCCTACTTTAATGCTGAGAAAGTAGATAAATAGACGCAATATGTCATTTAATAGAGGTGTGTATAGTACAATAATATTAATTTTTTCTTAGATTTAGTATATATTTGGTCTGTGCATATAGTGGATTTGAACTTATATTAAATGACTTGAAATGAAAATGAAAGGGATCATGAAAGTGACGTGTCTTCTCCTAAAAAACAAAGAAATTATAACAATATAGAAAAGCTATGGTATCTGTCTAGTATTGTGCTCTTCGTCGGAGCTAATTAGTTTTGTAATTCAAGGCTTCTCATTCGTTTGAGGATAAGAAAATATCAAAATAATCCCAAAAAACCTAGAAATTCGGAAGTTCATTCATGAAAATAACTGGACTGGGAATTTTTCTATCACAAGCTGGACTCTTTCTCCAAAGCTGATGAAGTTCTTTCATATGATGGGAAATGAGAAGAAACAAGCAACATTTCACTTGTATCAGTGGTAATGCGTTTATAAGTTAGCTGAACACACTAGCACCAAGGTGTGTTTTAGCTTTACCATTTCAGTTACCAGGAGAGCAATTGTGATTACTCCACCCGGTTTAAATTTTGTTTTTTGTTTTTGCAAGAAGGCTATGGAATTAACGAAGAAACCTCCCGATGAAGGTGAGCTGTGAGGCATGGTCATCGTACTGGTCTGCAGCATGTGCCAGTTATCACTGAAGTAGAGCTAGCTGGAACTTGTAATACTTATGTTTTATTAGGAACCAAAACTCTTTGCTTACTTCAGATGACTAATGAAATGTGAAGAGAGCATGGAAGAATTTTTGTTCAGCTTGTAGTGGGTCAACTGGTGTGGAAATCTGAGGAGTATTTCTAGTTAAACTTCTTTTGGATTTTACCAATGTATGAGTGTTTGAAAGAATCTGATGTGGAATTTGTGGATGTATTTATTTAATCTGAATATCCCTCCATGTTTTAGCACCTTTTTTCAAAATTTCTTTTTTCCTAAACATTTTTTATTTTTAAATTCTTTTGATTGGCCGAGGTTGTTATCCCTATCCTTCCCAAACGGCAACACGAAATTTTTCATGGGCGGGGATTTCCCCTGGAGGTTGAGGGGGATTCCATGTGCTCTCAAAATCCTCCCTTGGAATTTCCCTCCTGGGTTTTCCCCTCTTGCATCCAAACAAGCCCTAACGGTATGTGGCATCGCAAAATTTGGCAATCTCCAATTCAAAATTCAAATTCCAGTCGAACCTCACCAAATCAAATCACAAATTCCAATTCGACGTTCAAATTTCAAATTCATCTCCCAATTCCAATTTCAATCTCCCAATTCATTTTTCTTGGGCCAAAGCCCATTCCCTTTTTCCTTGGCCTAGCCCAGCCGGCACACCTCTCCTTTCTTTCTTCTTCCTTTCCCCTGCCTCTCCCCTTTGCTTGCCCATGTGTCAACTCCCGGTAGCCTGAGCGCCGACCATGTCATGTAGCCGAGCCGCACGCATCTGTTTGGAAATGCTAGCCGTCATCACCATATCATTACCATTCTTATTCTAGTCATTTCCATCCTCTTTTATGTGCATAGAATTGCCTTCCAAAACCATCGCACATTCAGTCGTTGAGTCTGTGTTGGTTTCTCCCCTCCAAGTCTATAAATTGTTCATGACAACTGACTTTAAACCCATCTTTTTGGCGGATCGCTTTGTGCAATCCTCAAACCCCACTGTCACTCATGCTATCATCGTTGTTGTGCGCATCATCTTCCCCGAAGCCATCTGCCACCCCGTCTTGCCGTTCCACCCTCTCCGATGACATTCTTGCTAAACCTCTTGTGACATATTGTGTTCCCGAGAACCTTGCGTATCCCCCTCAAGTTAATTGAATTATTTCACAGCCATTCGTCGGGAATCAAGCTTTCCCCAAAACCGGCTAAATCCCCTTTTCACCGTCGATTCATCGTCTCCGGTGAGCCAAACTTTAGTTTCTTGCATCCGTAGCATCACCTTCGGGCTGAGATCGGAGTTTTAGATGGTGTAATATTTAAATCATGGTAACCAGAAATATGTGAGTAGAATTATGCAGATTACCGAACCCAGACTGTTTGCCATATTATATTTTGGGTTTGAAAGGCACGGTTGTTTGAGCACCCGGAACAGTAGGACGGTATCTAGTGAAAAGTGTAGCACGTGTTGGTTTGTGCGTAAGAACGCCGCCATTAGAATGTGTATATGTATTGTTATGATGTGTTGAGGTAGGTTGATGCTTGTACAGGTGATGGTTCGAATTTGGTGCCGTCTACGCATCATCTATCAAGTTAATAGGCAAGTGCATGGTAGAACAGTGAATTGTGGTGAATGCTTGCTATTCGTGTGTTTCATGCCATGATCTATAGTGTTTATACGATGTGTATGATTATGTGCTAATCATACCATGATGAGTGTCGCTTATAACTTAAATGCCAATAGTGGAAACATGTTGCATCATGCATTGCACTCAAACACAGAGGAACAGGGCCTACTTCGGTAGAAACTCCACGGGAGTGGGGGTTGGATTCCGTATAAAAGAGGACAGAGATTGAGTGGTCCATCGATGGGTGAACACTCTGCTATACCAATATAAGCTACAGTACTGATGCATCGCATTGCATTGCATTGCATGAAAATGATACAGATAGTAACACAAACAGTGATACAGTTACAGTTGCATTGCATTGGATTGCATGAAAGTGACACAGACAGTGATACAGTTATAGAGATATTGATTTACATTTCACAGTCATAGAGGTGATTTACAGTTTACAGTCATGGATTAGATTTACAGTTCACAGTCGTAGAATTGATTTATAGCTTACAGTCATGGATTTGTGTTACAAATCGTAGTCATTGAATTAGTTGAATTGCAAAATTGAAGTTACTGCTTTATCATGTGCTTGCTGAGTTTTCGAACTCACCCTTGCTTTGTTGTTGTTTTTAGGTGTTGGATTAAGACGGCATGCATGGGCAGAAGTAGCACTCGTATATTCATACATGCAATAGTAATTCACAAATCACTTCTAGTTGTCATGATCCAACCTTAATAGTGTGCTCGTAGTCAGATTAAAATTGTGTCTTGTTGGAAATGTCTCAATAGTTTGGATTATGCCTCTTTGGTAGTTGGTAATCGGAATTATTGCCTCAACGCCGCCGTAAGCATGTGTGCTTATCATGTCGCTGAGTGGAACAGTGAAGTTGCTGCTATTTTCTAGCAAAGAATGGATGTGAATGGTACTGCTTTAGGTCGTGGTAGCATTCGGGCTCAAGGGTTGGGCCAAGTGTTACAATTTGGGACATGTAATTAGTGAGAAAGGGTAGCCACCGACCCCAGAAGATTCAAGCTGTTAAAGAGTGGCTAGTTTCTCAAAACATCACATAGCTTAGGGGTTTCTAGGATTAGCATGTTACTATAGAAGATTCATCACAGTTTCAGAGTAATCTGCATGCCCATGTTTAATTCTTTGAAGAAAACGCCTTCCACTAGGTGCTGAATAGCAATGACTATTTTTGCAAATCAAAGAGGCATTAACTAAAGCACTAGTCCTAGGCCTTCCTAACTTCAAACAACCATTCATCCTTGAGACAAATGCCAGTGGTAGTTGGTTAGGGCGCTTCTCATGCAAGCCGGAAGACCCATAGCATACATGAGTAAGTCCATTGGACCCAAAGCATCCGTCATGTCCATATATGACAAGGAGGCTCTAGCTATCTTGGAGGCCTTAAAAAATGAAAGCATTGCCTAGCAGGCTCAACCCTGATCATTAGAACAGACCAACAAAGCTTACAATTTATTGCTGAATAGAAGATAACTGAGGGAATCCAGACAAGCTCTTGGTTGCTTATTAGGATACAATTACAGAGTGGAATACAAGAAAGGTAGAGAGAATAAGGAAGTAGATGCCCTGGGTGGACATTCGGGTGAGAGGGCCACTTATTAGCGAATGAAACTACTATTCCACTGACCAGGGATGAAAACCATGGTTACAGAATTTGTCAAAACTTGTGCAGTCTACCAAAAGAACAAGGGAGAACATGTGCCATACCTAGGACTATTACAACCCCTTCCAATCCTAGAAATGGCTTGGGCACATATTACCATTGACTTTATAGAAGGTTTGCCAAAATCTGAGGGGCAAGACATGATAACGGTGGTAGTGGACCAGTTTACCAAGTATGCCCACTTCCTGCCAATGAAACACCCCTATACCGTATAAGATGTAGTGGATATTTTCTAGACAATGTGTACAAGCTGCATGGACTTCCGGTTGTGATCATCTTTGACTGAGATCAAGTCTTCACCAGTGCTTTATGGCAGGAATTGTTCAAGACACTTGGGGTCAAATTAAGGCTTAGCAATGCCTACCATTCACAAACAGACGGCCAAACCGAGAGAGTTAACCAATGCCTTGAGAATTACTTGTGAGGCATGACCTTTGCAAGCCCAAAGAAATGGAAATCATGGCTATCTTAGGCAGAGTGGTGGTACAACACATCCTTTCATACCTCACCAATATGACTCCTTTGAAGTGCTATATGGAATGAAACCTCCAATGATCACAGAAGCCATGCTTCCAGAGGTGGCCATTGAAGAAAACAAGAACCGGTTTTAGGGAAGACAAGTTGCTTTCGAAGCTATTAAGGCAAACCTCGAGAGGGCTAGCTCCATAATGAGACTCTTCGCAAACCAAAGACCGAACATAAAGAAAGTTTGAACTAGGGACATGGTCTATCTCAAGGTACATCCCTACAGCATAATGCATTGGGATTGCACCAAGTGTCAAGTTGCATTCCGATACTATGGACCTTTCCGAGTCATCGATAACATTGGTAAGGCAGCTTTACAAATCACACTACTAGAAGGGTGCCCCATCCATCTTGTTTTTCATTTTAGTCAATCAAGGAGTAGTTTGGGCCTAACGCTATTCCCAAAGAAAGAGTTACCCTTAGTGGATGTCAAGGATATATACTTGATGAATCGGTTGCCATTCTAGAAAGGAGGGTAATTCCCACAACAATGAACCAGCTTGTTCAATGAAAGATTCATTAGGCTAATCTACCTCCGAGGCTGCAACTTGGGAAGACTCAGATTTCATTTCTAGGATTTTCCTGACAATTTCATCCTTGAGGACACAGGATCTCAAGGAGGGGCATTGTCGTTTCTAAAAGCTTGCACATTGTAAGCCTGAACGTTGGGGATATTTCAGTTATCTAACAACTTGTATTCGTCCATACCCTTTTGGTTTAGTTGAATCGAGCGGCAGCCAAGCCAACTTCGAGTGTTATGATGATCTGAGGGCTGAGATCAAGACTAACGCTTCAATTGCATCCAACAAAGAAAGACTCAATGCAAGAACGAACACTATTCATCATCATTCCGCTTTTTCTTCTATTCACCTTTAGTTGTAAACCGTTGTCCAATGTTATAATGTTGCGACTCCTTATAAGCAACCGCCATGTATTGAACGAGACATGAATGAAAAACCCTACTTATTGCATCTACATTTATTTCGTTATGTTCTTACTTTTCCTTTTACAATCCCTAATCCTATCCTCAAATCAGCCCCTAGAATCGATTCTCAACTTGATTGCCGGACTCGCTTTATCGGTCCCGACACTCGTGACTCGCGGATGTCTTGCCGCCGCCATGTACTCGCCATGCCAACTGGAGTCCACCGGAGAATCATCTTCCTATTCATCTCTAGTGTAAAAATCGTGCGGCCTTGTTCATCTCAAGTGTACCGTCGCGTCGCCGCCTTCTTCATCTACAATGTAATGTGGCTGCCATCCTCTCCTCCACGACGCGCCAACACCCTCTTCCTCTCATACGCTGTACAAAGGTAATCGTATATGATGTTGGGTATTGTACATTGCGTGTACTATATATGTATGTGCATGTTCATTGTACATGAGCATGTTGCGTATGTGTGTGTAGTATTCCGTCTGAAATAAAATTGTTGTATAAATGACAACACCGTGTATGGCAGTATGAGTATACACTTGTTGCACACAGCCCCGTTGATAAGGGCGTGCGACCTGGGCGATGGCACAGGGCCCCCAAATCATGCTATAGGCATAGTAGATCTATACGTATGTACAACCCAGCCGGCCCAAATCGTAGATCTGAACAGTAGATCTGAACAGTAGAGGGAGGGTCCGAGGGACTCACATTGGCGAGTGGCGACAAGGCGGCGTTGGCGCGGAGACGGAGGCGCCGAGGCGGTCGCCGGTCGGCGCGGAGCGGTGGAGGGGAAGCCGGAGGCCGGAGGGGGAGCTGCGGCCCGCGGAGGCGGAGTGGGAGGCGGGAGGCCGGAGGCCGGAGGGGGATCCGCGGCCCACGGTCCGGCGGTCACGCGCGAGGCCGAGGTGGAGCCGCGAGATCGGAGACGGAGGCGCCGAGGCGGTCGCCGGCCGGTGCGGGCGCAGGGGAAGCCGGATCGCCGGAGGCCGAGGGGAAGGCGCGGCCCGCAGAGGAGGAGGGGGAGGCCGGAGGCCGGCGCCCGCCGCCCGGAGGCCGGAGTCGCCATTCGGCAGCCCAGACGCCACGCCACCCGCCCGCCGCCATGCAGCGGTGTGTTGAAGAATGAAGAAGTGGAGGGCCGAATGGAGTGGGTCGTGGGGAGGGAACCGAGTAGCATCTCGCTTGCGCCGTGCGGTTGGACGGGTTGGTCATTGGTGTTTGGTGGTGGTGGCACAGTGGCACTTCTTTACTCCTCCGACTGGTCTCCCACCGAGACACCGAGTACAGGCGACAACCAGGGGCAAATACTCCAGAGTAAGTGAGTTGTACAAAGACTACTCCACTCAGTAGCATTGCTTTAATCAAATTTGTTTAATAGTATAGTAGCCATTAGCTGATTAGATAATTTATTCAATCAAATTTGTTGAAGGGACAATGTCTACAAGAAATAGGAAGTATGATTCTCAAATGAAAAGCGTAAGAAGAGACAAAGACTAGAAGCAGCAGCTCAATCTCAAAAGGGTGCTCTTGACAGATTTTTTGTGAGAGAAATTGCAGATGCTAATGTTGATGATAGCCATGGTGATGACACAATAGAGGTCAAGGCTCACATTACAGAAAATAATGAAGGTGATGATCCAGAGATTGAGGCTAACACTACAGAAATTGGTGAAAGCGATGATGCAGTAGAGGTTGAGGCTCACACTACAGAAATTGATGAAGGCCATGATGCCGATAATTCTTTTCAGCCTGATATATTTGATCCAAGAACTCGGGATGCACTTGATTCTAAAATGATTGATATTTTGGTGCAAAAGGGTCCTAAAAGAGACCTATCTATTGAGCATGGTCCAAGAGACAAACATTCTAGAAGATTTTCTGCATTGCATTACACCAGATCCCAGACAAATAGTGTTAAGGCTATAAGGTTTCAGATCCCAGAAATAAGAGAGGCTTTACTACAGGTGGCTGAAAGTGATGATGACCCATTGAAAAGTAGTGAAGCTAAATCATTGGCAGAAATATTATCTGCTATTAATTTGATCAGCAAGCAGCTACAATCAAAACATATGCTTATTGATGCTGCAATTGAGTCTGTACAGGGACTGATTTCCTTTTTCAGAAAGTATAGAGAAACCGGCTTTTCAAAAGCATTGGAAGCTACAAAAGAAATTGCAGTGGAGATGGATATTCATCCAGAGTTCCAACCCAAGCGAAAAATCAAAAGAAAAAGACACTTTGATGAGGCCGCAGATGATGCATCCATTGTTTCACAATCTGAAGAGGAGTCATTTCGGGTTAATTATTTTATAGCCATTATTGATCAAGCTATAGTTTCACTTACCAAGAGATTTGAACAGTATCAAGGGTATAAAAAAACTTTTGGTTTCTTGTTTACTTCAGATAGGCTGCGATCCTTGGATGATAAGAATTTGATGGCTACTTGTGTTAATCTTGAGGATGCACTTAAGAATGGAGAACACAAAGATATTGATGGACAGGAATTGTTTATGAGTTAACTTTCATCCAAGATTTACTTTAGGAATCTATGGGTCCTCTTGATATTCAAGTTTTGAAGAAGCGCCTTTATCCTAACGCTGTTATTGCATATAGAATTTTGTTAACCATTCCTGTGATCACATCTGCGAAAGGAGCTTTTCTAAACTCAAGTTGTTGAAATCCTACTTATGCTCTACTATGACACAAGAAAGACTCAATGGGTTAGCGATAATAGCGCTTGAAAATGATGTCTTGGAGAAGATTAATTATGAAGATATAATTGGAGATTTCATTTCAAGAAATACAAGACGTATGATGCTTTTTAGTAGAACATGAGGTCAAGATTATATTTTTTGGTCTTAATATCTGATATATTTCAAATCTTGTATGTAGTAATATATATTGAAGTTACATTTCATATGATTGTGCGATAGTATGCCTTAGTTATATTAGACCAATATTTTTAAAAATTGAGGGCCTCATTTTGCACTCCGCCTGGGCCCCAAATTTCTGAGACGGCCTCTGTTGCACAAGATCAGACAATGTGATGTACTTGTACATGTAACATTAGTACTTGTATTTTTGTACAGCATGAGTATGGAGTACATGGTTCAAATTTCAAACATCTCATGAGGGTAGGTTGATTGGGTCAAGTCTGACGGGAGTGATTTTGTAGTTGATGTGACACTACTAATTTCTGATTTTCAGCTTAATTCCCTTGGCACAAATCTCTAGATAGTAATAGATGGTAGGGATAGTAGGTGCAAATGAACATGAGTTCAGATCTGCATTTTCGAAAACCTCAACTGAAAATATTTTGTATGCAATTTAGAACTGCCTATGTAGGACCGAATATGACAACAGAGGGAGGGTGAATGGTTCCAATTCTGATTTTTCCCCTTGTATACAAGATTCTATACTCAAACGCCTACAGAGGTGTATAACATAGAATCTCCAGCTAAAAATGAATCCAATTGACCCAAATCAAGAAAACTTGAAAGCAAACCCTTCCTGGCGGTCTGACCGCTCAGGGCGGTCAAATCGGCATCATAATGGCAATCGATCATACACAAGAAAATCAAAGCGATGAATAATATTTTCAGCCCGATTTAAATCCAAAAATCAAGAGAACTTTTGATCCGTAGATCCAAATGATATAAAATTTTGTATAGATGTTCTCTTGGTTATTGTGAACCTATTCCAACAAACGATCATAAAAAATATGGCCAAAGATGGGACCTTTTTTAGTTTGTTGGAAGGTTACACCAAAACCGAGCCAAAACCCCAATTTGAAAATCCAACTTGCCCATGGATAGATAATGGCTGAGATGGTTCTAGATGTATTTCCACATGTCACAGCAAGCTAGAACACTAAGGATCACTACCCAAAAACTCTTAAAAGAAGAGGTCACTTAATGTGATCAAAATCAACAAAAATCGGATTTTCTCGTGAATCTTGCCATTAAAGTGCCTAGATAGATGGGTATGAATTCCTGATATTTATCTCCACCTCTTACATGTTCTTGACACAGAAGATCACAAGAAGACAAGTAAAAGATCAAAACCAACCAAATCAAGGGCAAATCTATCAAAACGCAAAATAGACAAAGAGATCATCAAAAATTGATGTATTACCACTTGAAAAAGTAGGTTGTACATCCACTCCACCTTGTAGGATAAAGCTCTAAGCCTAGAGCACCCACACACACTCTCTAACTATCTCCCATGGGAGGGAGGAGGAACTAGCCACCAAAAGACTTAGCCAACCTTTTCAAACCCTAACTCTTGTCTCTCCTCCCCTTATATAGTCTCACAACCTAAACCAAAACCTAATGGATCCACCCATTAGGCCAATCCGGGGATACCTCGTTAACCCCACCTAACTAACTATCTAACTATCTTATGCACGCTTCTCAAAGCAGCTTACAACCATTAAGCCATTAGTGAATCACACCTAATCCACTTAACATTTTCAGCTCATACATGACCTAAACCACTTAGGCTAACGCAGCGGTTTTGCACACCGCCACTTTTCTGGTATTGGGCAATTTACCAAAATGCCCCTCTACCGTCTTCCTCGAAGTTTCCCGCTTCCTTTGCCATGAAGCAGTGCCCATGCTTCACCATCATCCATGTGGCCCCAATGACTTGCCGCCAAGCCTCCCACGTGTCCAAATCCCACCGAACTGTCCTCGCTTGCCAACGACCCAAGTCACTTGGCGCACCACATGTTTTTCTTCACATATGACGGTACCAGCTTTCTTGACCGTCTGGACCTCAACTCCTCCCTGAGTCTAGTCCCGGTCCACCTTACCATTGTCCGTCATATCTGCCACCGATAGCTTCTGCACCGATTCCTCGTCGTCTCGGCTTGTAACCACCCCGCAAGCCTCGGTCATCTTCGGCGACTCCATGATCATCTAGACCTCGGCTCCTCCTGAGCGTAGTCCTGATCCCTTGACCACTTTGGACCTAAGCTCTCCTAGCTTAGTCGCTCTCCTAGTTTAGTTCCGGTCCCGTCCGCCTCACCATGACGTAGCTTCGGAGTCCTACAACCAACATCAACAAGCAAACCGTCACGTAACACCGCACGATACACAAAGATCATCAATTTGCACAATTCAATCTAAACAATGCACAATGCAAAATATATATACCTAAATAGTGATCCTAAGTCTAGGATCAAACAATAAACCCAAGTGCACATAAACAACAATACCTGTGTCAACCCATGACCAAACTCCAACATCTAAACCGAGTACTGTGTACCGGCCAGCGACTACGACCAAGACCACAAAACTCTATGACCATCACACAGATTGCTACGACCAAACGAACTCGAAGCAACAAAGTCAGTAAAGAAAAAGCAATCTTTTGCAAACTCCTCAAAAACTAAACTCAACCTCCACAAAAACTCTAACCCAAAAGTCAATTACTCATCACAACCATGGAGTGATCTCTACATGGTCTCACAAACCTAGAATTTCATGTAATCATGGAAGAGGGAATTGAAACACCGATCAATCAAAGCTAATTCTGATTTTAGTTTGATCAGATTGGAATTTAAGTTCAAGGATCGACTTTCTGGGAACCAAACCGAATGACCCGTAGCAAGTGCGGGAGGTAACACTAGGGCCCTGTTCTTTACGGCTTCTAAAAGCCGCTTTTGACTTTTACTACAGTAACTAACTTTTAAACGGAGTATTTTTTAAGATGAGGTCTACAAGTTAATTGTAGTACATGTTAAAAACTAATATCTCAGATTATCAAAATCGCAAGCGAGTATCTCTCTTTCCATAATCTCTGCCGCAAACAGCCAAAAGCCATCACCAGCCAAAGCCATCACCGCAATGAAAGAACAGGCCCCTATATGGTCGCGCTGCGCCACGCCAGCGCCGTTGCGGCAGCGCCGTGTACAGTAGTAGTATGTATTGCTGGATATGTTTAACGTATGTATGCGTGCATTGTGTTTGTGAGGGAAAATGGAGGTCTTTGCTTTGTGCTGTGATTGAATTGTTTGCGGAGTGGATGGTGTTTCTTGTGCAGGCTGGGTCGTGTATTCACGGCCAGAAGCTGATTCAGTAAATTGTATTTGCGAGGTAAATAAGGTTGGATGTTGGATAGGTTGGGGTAAGGACGTTAACACTTTGATATTATACAATGATTTGTGTCGTTAGCTTGAGTAAGGAATTGGAAAACGCAGCCATTTTTACAGGGAGGGTGAGACATGTAGAACTACAGTTTACCAATGACGTTGTTTCGATTGGTGAGCAAATGTAGAGGACGTTCGGAAAGATGCAGAGAATTGTATGTGATGAGCTGAATTAAGATGAGCCTGGGAACAGAACATGGTTCTGATATTATACAAAGTTACAAACTGTACATTGACGGCGAAGAGTGCAGGATCTGATATTAATTGGGCCCGCTCATTTCCGCTGCGCGATGGCGTTGGACGGCCGAAACACTGTGCGTGACTGTAGTTTTTTTGTTTTTTAGTATTTTGAGTTTTATTTTTTTTTTCTCGCATTCCTTTGCATTGTCTGCTCTAGATTAACGTACCGCTTTTATTTTTATATTTTTTTAAATTTAATTATGCCCAATAAGCCAACTCAGCTACAGTTAAAAAAAAGCAGTGAATTTTCAGCAAAAGCCAAAAACCATCGCTATTCCGAACGCTACCAATTATACAACGGCAAGTCTGAACATAGATTACGGTAGGATCATGTTTTTTTCCTAGGTGAGCTGCTAAGGGATTCAAGAACAAAAGCTAAGTATTACTATGGAGTAGAATAGAACGTCGTAGGGGCATCTCGGTAGCTGATCAGTTGACTGTTCTGCATCTGATAGGAAGTGAGCAAAATACGTTGGGCATGTGTTGTTTGGATGAGTAGAGCAAAATGTCATGCCCATGTGTCCTCCTCTGTAAGTAAAGGCTGTGTTAATAAGATAATCTGGGAATTGTTTACACAGGGCAGAGTGGATAAAGGGCAGTGGTGTTTATTCTAGCACCTTTTTGAAGCCTAGCTGCTTGAGCTGTCCTGGAACAAGCGTCTTTTAGCTTTAGACTTTTGCTGTGAGGAGCTGTGATGATTTAATGTAAAGGGAAATGTGATGATTTAATGTAAAGGGAAGAGTGAGCTACCCATATATCACAGTTGAATATGCTAGTCATACATATGTAAATGATCTGAAGGAAAGAACCTTTTCTTGGCTTCAGGAGCATTAGGATTTTCTTCGTCAGTGTGCGATGTGTGTTTCATGTTAGGATTCGTCTTTGGTAAGATCTGTAATTTTTCTGTTATACCATGTAGATGGTCGCGAATAAAGTGATGATGAATAATTGATATTTGGATTGCTTTAGATTTTACGTTTGTAAAAACTTCGGTTGATTACAGTCGAAGGGTTCAAGATCGAGTGGTTATGGGTCCAAGAGGTTTTGATTTCTTCGAGTGTTTTTGTCCGAGTGGTTTTTGGCTGCATCGAATAGTTTTGGATCAGTCCGATCTGGTAAGTGGCATCGAACAGCTATCGAGTAGCGACGGACATCAGACGACGCTTCTACTTCAAGGATATTCGGATCAGTCCGATCTAGTAAGTGGCATCGGATGGCTATCGAGTAGCGACAGACATCAGACGGCGCTTCTACTTCAAAGATGTTCGGACCAGTTCGATTTGATAAGTGGCATCGGACGCTAGCAAGTAATGACGGACATCGAACGGCGCTTCTACTTCTAGGATGTTCAGACCAATCCAATCGGCTATGACATCGGACGGCCTTTGAGTTACATCAAAGCATCGAACGGCTTTCGAGTGGCATCAGAGGATCCAGTGATTACAACCATATTCGACTTCGATCATGTCTGACTTCGACCACGTCTGACTTCGACCTTATAGGTATAGTAAGAACAATGACTGTCCAACTTCATAGAGGTCAAAGACAAACAATGTAATTCTATAGTAAGAACAACAATGGCAAAGCAATTCTATGGCAAAGCCGTAGAGACCCAGATAGGGGCCCTGATATAGACACCGCCGGTGTGCGCTAAAAAACAATCATGCAAATAAACGAACATAATAGCGTATGTACATAAACAATCACCCACCTCCTGTACACACAGGTCTGCAGATCAGTGAAACAAACGCAGTACTAGAATCACCTATGTTACGCAATAGCAAAGTATGAACAATATAAATGGAACGGAGTTAAAAATCGAACAAGCACCCATACGGCACTAAACGAACGAACGAGCACAATAAAGCAAAGGAAGCAAATAAAGTGACGTAGTAACGTTGGAATGTAAGCAATCAGGACGATCTCAAGTAAGCCGGTTGCGGCACAACGATGGATGCATAAACGAAAATAAAGGCGTGACGCAATAAAATAAGAACAAGCAAAAAATAAGCTAACCTTGATCGAAGAAGCTGAATAGATGAAATCGCGAAGGGCGATCGATAAGCCAAAACAAACGCGATCCGAAGCTGGGACAAAACAGAACGAAAGAAATCAGCCCGAACTGTACCCAAACGAAGAAAGAAGTTAATTAGAAACACAAGCGTATACGGAAATGGACACAATCCGAAAGAGCCGAAACCATTCGGCAAAACGGTAGTAAAGATTAAGACGGGCAAGGCCGACGAAACCCAAGCGTTGGTAAGGAACGGAAGCAGCAAACACGACCCGAAAGGAACGAAGACGGACACGATCCAAAACCTGACGAAAACAAATGGTGCATGGGCCGAGAGGGTACACCACAAATCGCAATAATCAACAACAAAAGCAAAGAAGAACAATGGTCAAGGCTGGAAGGAGCAAACTCTCTCGTCAATAAGGCAGAACAGGTCTACATCGAGGCCCGCCAGCGTAGAACGGCGGTAAACCTTGTAACGCGAAGAATCTTAACTAAGACTCCTGCGTTGCAACATAGTCATAAAAATAATAAGACAGAACTTACTGCCTAGCCAACCTCACATATCAAAATATTAGAGAGCAAGCGATAGAGAGATAAAGGTGATCAGAATACGCGAGAAGATGGGAAAAATGGAGAAGGTGAGCGGTTGTATCCTAAAAAAGAGAGAGGATGAGAGAGACGAATGGTCTAAATCAAATCAGACAGCTGAGAAGAGAGGAAGGATGTTGTACCAACCACCAACTCCTTTTATAATAGTAAAGATAAAAGAAGGAGTTGGTGGTTGGTACAGCCTCCCTCCTCTCTTCTCAGCCATCCGATTTGATTTAGACTATTCGTCTCTCTCCTCTCTCTCTTTCTCTCTTAGGATACAACCGCCCACCTCCTCCACTTTTCCTATCTCCTCGCGTATTTTGACCACCTTTCTCTCTCTGTCGTTTGCTCTCTAATATTTTAATATGTGAAGTTAGCTAAGCAGTAAGTTCTATCTTATTATTTTTATGACTCTGTTATAACGCACGGATCTCTAGTTAGAGACCCAAAAAAAGGCAGAACGAAGCACGCAGTTGAATTGTAAGGACGGCCCGAGAAGACACAATTCTCCAACGCGAAGAATCCCCCCAAAAAGGCAAACTGAAGCACACAGCCGACTCGAAAGAACGGCCCGAGAAGGCAGAAGGAAGATCCGCGAAGACGAAGCCCAAATCTCAACCAAAACCACGGCCCGCAAAGGAAAAGGAAGACCGGAGACGAATTGGCTAGCCGAACACACCGGAAAGGCAAAAGGCGGAACACCGGAACGGAAATGGAGCTGAAGCACAGTGGCGCGGCGGAGCACAGAATGCAAACGCGGACGGCCTTGGACCCAACGATTCCGAGCCGGAATGAAGCAGCAGCATCCAGAAGCAATCGGAAAGAGGGGAATCAGAGAGGAAGGACGCGCGTGGACTGGGATGGTGAACAGGGCTGAGTACGTAAGCGCACACGCGGAGGCGAATGGAGGGGCTAATGAGCGAATCGACGCGGCCCAAGTGAAAGGAAAAATGCATGCTCGCCAACGGAATGGGCCCACGAAGGCGAGGGCAGCGCAGAGCATAGCGAAACGGGCGGGCCGAGCCCCGCCCACGACGGCCCTCGTCGTACATACAGGCACTATGGGTGCGTACGGCAGCAACGAGGAGGCAGCAAACCCTCAAGCTTTAATAGATTTATGATTAGTAATTACATACACCATTTTCACTATCTCCCCCCAAAACCATGCTCACAAACACCGTAAGCACGCATGCATCAGAGCGCCATCCACAACAAGGGTACATACCATCTGGCAAAAAACCGTCACCAAGATCGATTCAGTTGCTCATGATGGCTGGTTGTGTATAACCTCAAGCAGGCATATATGTCCCTACATGACAATGCTGCAAGAATCTGACATCCGCCTATATAATTTGCCACAACAGTACCCGCCTTATAGCATTATATTCTCCTTTGTACAGAACCACAACTTTAGCTGGTCATTTCTATGATAGTGCTGCTAATCCGATGTGATCATCTTCTTCAGCACTCAGCCCATGGTGCGTGGCAGAGCTCCGGTTTCTAGCTGGATGACAAAGAAAGCAATGTTTTGTTAGTGCACAGCAGAATAATCTAATTCCAAATCAGCTCTGATTATTTGATAACCTAGCATGGCATCACAAGTTCTCAATCTATATGGAATAAAGAAACAGGCTAGCCACAAAATTATCAAAAGGTACAAAGAACAGCTTAAGTCTTTACATTTAGTTAACAGCAAACTTTTTTGCGTGGTGAATAACAGATATTAACTCTAATAGAAGTTATAGGAAGTAAATCTAGAAGAATGCAAGCAGGTTCAAGTACAATGATCTCCATTTTGGTCAATTAAACCCCATTTTGAGTAACAGACTATGAAACAAATGTGGCTACAAGAAAAAAGGATAGCATTTTTTTCACATTGTATACTGCTGGAATGTGACTCATGCATCCACTATGCAATAATGAAATGAAAATAAAAGATATGCGAGTCAGTTTGCTCACTGGCGACATTGGTAATAACATTAGTGGTCTTTTGAGCAACAAGAGCTCTCAATTTGTTCCTGTAGCTAGCAGAAGTAAACTTCGCAGATGTAGCTTTTGCTCTTTTGGACTAGCAGTTTTACTCAAAGACTCATCAAAGGCTAGCAAATCATCCTGCTTCATGTGTGGAGGGACAGAAGAACCTACAAGCAAAGCACTTTCTGTTAGTCTCAATGCTCAAAACTCACAAGGTTAAACCGTATGGATACCCACACGTAAAAGAACTATCTTAAGATGTTGAACCGTATGGATACCCACACATAAAAGAACTCTCTTAAGATGTTGAACCGTATGGATACCCACACACAAAAGAACTCTCTTAAGATGTCCTACTATTAAAAATAGCAATCAATTATCAACCAAGTCATTGGTATGCCCGTAGAAAAAGCACCAGAACATGCCAAGTTAAGCATTTGTTCTCTTGAACTGTACTTGAGTCCCTTAAATCGTTTCCGTATTATCAACTTTTAACAAGGTTTCAACAGCAAATATCCCGCTGTCACAGCAAAGTCTACAAACGCAATTGAGCAGATATCCAACACACCACTTTAATATATAAATTTATATCGTTATTACATAATGTATTAATGATGTTGAAATAAAATATAGAACTAATTAGAAAAAAATAAGTAAAATAAAATCTGAAGTTAAAATGATTATGATGATAAGGGGGTATTGATGTGTATGCTACAAGTGGTCATGGGGAAGAGAGTGATGTGCAGTATGTGCCACAAATGTGGTTGTGAACTAAATACAGGTCACATAAAGTCAAACATGCCAAACTTGTGTGGCAAATTAAGGAAACAAACCAAAAGAAATCTTAAATCCAAAGCATAGATGATCAACATAGAATATTTAGTGTACTTCTAAGGTCTCAATAAAAAAATCAGCATTCATATGATAATATGGTCAAAAGAATGGAAATAAATAAGAAATAATCCTGCAAAACCTAGACAATGATATAAAAAAATCTAACTCAGTACATATAATTCAACATATTAATATCCATACAAGAAGGAATTGTTATACTAAGTGAAAAGACCATAATAACAGTTATATGGTACACAACATTGGACATGTTCATTTCTATGCAAGCCATTGCAGCAATATCAATATGTGATATAGTTTTTATACTATAAGCAATTAGTTATAGATCTCAAAATTGTAATAGTGCATTATTTCTTATTAGCATAGGCATAGCTTTTAAGGTCTAAAAAGTAACAGCAGAAATATTGCGGAGATAGAACCAGTTATCTAAAATCATGATATTTTAATTACATCTTTTCATACAGTAATTAATTTGACTCAATTATATATCTCGGAAAACTACCTGTCTAGGTGCAGGATCTCTATCTGACAGGTAGACATATATTTCGACAAAGTCCAACAAGTTCTGCACTCATAATTGAATTTAACTCAACAGATAAGCCCTGTATTATAGAAGAAAATAGATCTTTTGCAACAAATTGCCTCAACTCAGCCTGGTTTGTTGCAACAGCAAGGTGAATCAATGCAGCACAAAAGGGAATAACTTTAGTCACTGCTTCACTATCTGTCCAACTGAACACTTCAACAGTTATCCTCAATGCAGGAAGGGCAGTGCCGACATGAAGCATAAGAAATCTGCAAAGGATAACAAATCAGTCTTTGTTGAGGTGCTATTCAATGAAATTAAATTGCTATTCAATGAAATTAAATAAGAGGTAAACGCACACAAGTGGCTAGAAATTTTTGTATTACCCAGTGAGAGAGCTGGAAGCAAAGAACTCTAGATCCTTAAGAGAAGAATTAATCCGGTTGGCAGGTCCAAGTTGTTCCAAGGATGGAAGTCCACTGTTCAACCCTGGTGATGCTAAAACCCAAAGAACAGAACATACTTCACGAGTCAAGTCTCGAAGCAACTTCTCTTCCATTACCTCTACCTTCAGTTCTGACCCAGAAAGATTACCAAAGTTGTCTGGCACCTTAGCCCGGCCCTCAACAAGAAGACTGGACCATGAATAATTAACAGCTTGCTGACAGTGGACAAATAGTGGCTGCAAAAGGTTCACTATCCACATCTGCCACAGTTCAGCAGGGCAATATTTAACCAAAGGAATAATAACAAGGTGGATAAGTTGGCGCAAATGCCGAAATTCCATAACTTGCACATTCTCCATAAGAGCCAGGGTGATAGAGGAACCCTCAACGCAACGGAAAAATGCTTCCCCAAGACTAGCTGCTAATCCTATAACATTGTACCTGCAGTATGGTATGCTCAGATGGGTCAAAGACAGATTACATGAGAAATGGCTCTTGCGGTTCATGAAGCGCAAGATGCAAATTTTCTGGTTACTCAAGTGTAGCTTGATCATTCTTACATTATCAAGGATTATCAGAACATCAAATTGATGATGGGGTTTAAACATTTACATGGCACGAATAGTAGGGCAACAAATCTCATTCTAACAGTAACTTGCCCATTTTGCTGCTATTGTTGTTACACAACTAATCCTGACAAAATTGCATTGTCCACTTCTCTTTTTTTTTGCCTAAAGTATTCATTCCAGTCTATAAAAATGGCAGTACAAATCCAAACAAAAAACACGTTGCTTCAGTACTTAACAAGTCCAATGGTCTTTCGATATTGAACATTAGAGAATTTTTTAAAAAAAGCATCTGGTAAATGGTTAATGTTCTCTATTAATAATACTTACCCACTGTCACGTATCCCTCGTAACCAGTTCCTTATGTTATTTTCCTTAGACTCTCCCTCCCTTTGAACATCCAGCAATCCATCAGCAGGTGCAACCTGGCCCTTGGTGAGTTTATTTGTCTCTCCCAGAAGGCTGGTCTGTTCGGCAATAGTCATGCTTTTGCTGCTTTGACTTCTCCTGTCTGAGACTGAGCAAATGGCTCGCCCAAAGCGCATGTATACATCGCAACAACTAAAGATCAGGGAAACACTAGTTAGCTATCAGCTTAGCCAATGCATAGTAACTACAGGGAAAAAAAAAGAAGAAGGATCCGGAATTATCATAACTTCCATCCTTGATGTTTTTTTTTACTATCTCAATTGGCAATAAAGAAGTACCAAATTACCCTAAAGAGAGGGGGCAGAATCCATGGTAGATGTGAAGACATTGGATGCAGATAACCAGTTACTGCTGTTGCGGTGGGTGCTTGTGGAGCTGCTGTAGACTTTTTGGTCCCGCTCCTCTTGAGTGCCCTCTCAAAGAATGTAACCGTGTGATAAATTGACCACATAAATTGGCTGTCAGCAAACATGTGTGTCAAACCAGATGGGTCAGACAAATATGCAGTTTGCCATTCCACTTGCGTCCACATTTTGTTAAGAGGTTCAAGTAACCAGGCCAGGACTTCCTGTTGCTGTTGAATCCTATAAATATGGTAAAAGTTGAATCCTATAAATATGGTAAAAGATATAAAACTATGATGGAAGCAACACTGACAATGTCATAGTCATAGGCATAAATGTGAAAAGGTGTAGCAGCCAAATACCCAGCAGAGGATGCCATAACAAGAAACGCTTCACATAGGTGATTATGCTCAGCACGTAGTAACCGACCCTCTCCTTGAAGGTAAGACATGGTGTCAGCAATGTTCTACATCATTGGCAAAGCACTTTCAGCAACCAAAAGAGCACAGATGCAATGGTGAACAGTACTCTGGAATTAAAGTAAATGCATGATGCATGCCAAAATAAATTAGAACAAGAGTCTCAATAACACACTGCATTTCTTATCTTGTTCACGTACATCTTTTCCACCTTAAGGTAAAGGCTGACAACAACAACCACCCAAGTGCATCAACTTATGTATTTCTTATCTTGTTTACATAAATTATGGTGATAAATCTTTTACAAATCCACTTATGCAACTGAAATTCTATAAAATATTATGTAGTTCAGAGGGATAGCAATTGGATACAACTAATGTCATGTGCATGTTATGGCTGGCGGCTGGCAGTAGATGTGCAACCCATTAGGGCCCAGAAGGCGGCGCACTAATGGGAGCAACAGCAGCTGCAACAAGCTAGAGATAGGATAGGATCTTAATAACTAATGTCTAGCTGAAGATTGCTTAGCTATCAAGTATGGTTAACAAGAGATAGGGTAGGATCTTATCTATTCGGAGTGTTATCCATATTAGTTGGAAAGATTAGATTAGGTTGTCAAGGGCCGGCTCTATATAAGACACAGCATATCATCCCTTTTCGTTAAGCAAGAAGATGAGTTAGTCTCAAGTCCCTCAAGTTCCTCTCCTATTCTAGTTTCTCTCTACCCCAGCAGGCACCCTCTCCTCTAAAGCACCATTCTTTCAAATCATCACCGTTGGTCTCTTTTCTACAGTGTTTATCCCTGTTGTACTCATGGTTGTCACGGCGTCGCCTAGGCAATGCCAAGTCGTCTTGGCAGCTGAAGGGGGACGCCGAGGCTGTTCGTCTAGGAGATCTCCCGCCACCGCCGCCAATCAGAGCCTACTCCCACCGCCGGCACCGATTTGCGGCCTTCTCCCACCACCGCACCGATCTGCGCCCGATCCGTTGTTACGGGGAGGAGGCGATGGGAGGTGGCGGAGGAGGAGGCACCAGGAGGTGAAGTGGCGGTGGGAGGAGGCGAGACGACGGGGAGGAGGCGCCGGGAGGGTGAGGTGGCGGTGGGAGGAGAGGCGGCGGGGAAGAGGCGCCGGGAGAGGGAGGCGGGGAGGCAGCGAGGCGGCGGGGGAAGAGGCGCCGGGAGAGGGAGGCGGGGAGGTGGGGGGGAGGGGAGGGGGATAGGTGAGTGCGGGGGAGGGAGAGCGCGGCGGTATATGGGAGGAGAGAGGAAGTGAAGACTGAAGAGGTAACATGCATGCTTGGGAGCTAACAGTTTGGCTTCAAAACTGCGTAAACGCAACATGCAGAGCTAGGCGAGCGCCTAGGCGTCGCCATGACGTCGCCTAGGCGTCCAGGCGCCCCTCACTCACCATGGTCGCCAACTCCGTCGTGACAACCATGGTTATACTAAAGTACATAACTAATAGATTTTGATGTAGCCTGACCTACATGTATTTACAGGTCTTTACAATGGCCATAAAGTAAATAACCCACTATTTGTTAGACCCTGTCAAAAGTTGAAACCAATACAGTCACTTCAACAAGATCATACTACAAAAAATTGAAACAAAATTAATAGTAACCTTAGTTTGGCACTGGTGATTTATAATTCACAGTTTCCTTTTACTACTTTTGGATATATTAACCACTTGAAAGCATCTTTTCAGAACCATAACAAAATCATACTAGAATAAGTAATGGTTCCTGTAACAGCAAAGATTTCACTGTGCTGCACAGCATGGCATTCACAAACTGATCCTTTATCAACAATAATAACTTCGCACTGAAGCACAGCTCAGTAATACCTAACCAAGCCCAAGGCCATCAATAAGAGGACGTACAAGGCAAGCAAGTTTCCCTAATTTTACACTTGAATTATCATGAAAACCCACTTTTCTTTTTGTAACTACTGCTTATCCATAAATAGGGAAATAGAAGTTCATAAAAACACAACTGCACTTAACAAACTTCAAGTAGTCTGCCACAAGGTTCAAAATCCCGCTACCGGGGTAAATCCCGGCCACCGGGCGGTACCGGTAACCGGCCGGTTACCGCCTGGTAACCGGAAATCCCGGATAAAAACCGGACAAAATTTGTCAAATGAATTTTGTGGGCGGGGCGGGAGGGGACCGGTAACCGGCCGGTTACCGGAAAAACCGGTAAAAAACCGGAAAAACCGGTGGAGTTCACTCATGTACATGACCTTTGAAGTTCATTCATGTATAGCAGGTGACTTACAGTATCACATAATAAGCTAGTGTTAATTATTAATAGGTTTACAATCATGTATCTTAATGAGGTTTTGTAATTTGCAAAGAACATTCCCACCATGGCATTATCTCCACTATAACATACTGCACAATTCACTATTTCAGCATAAATGGGAGCTCTAACTTCAGACCTGCTACTATTGTCTTGTTGATTTCCAAAGCTGTACAGCGGTTATCAAGCAACCCAAGAATCTTAGTTCTTAGTCTGAAAGTTTGGAACCATACATGAAGTCATATTCCTGCATGGGAAGTTCATTTGAATGCCACTACCTCATATATAAGGAGGATAACTAGAAGTTCTTATTTAAAACTCAAATGTTTGGGATATCCGGTTTGAATGCCGGTTTTTTAATCCCGGTCACCGCCAAGATATCCGGTTACCGGCAGTTACCGGCCGGTAACCGCCGGTAATCCGAACCCTGGTCTGCCGTACAATACTTGAACGTAGCTTAAAGCAATTTCATGTAAGATCGAATGGCAATCAATTGTGAAGAGAGCCTAACCTTCATATGAGGCAGAAGTGCTTTATCAGCAGCTCTTGATATACGAATGAATGACGAGCAAATCTGCAACCTAGCTTGGCGGGAATTATTTGATGGGTCCTGTTGGTACAGCAAATGGCACATAAATGTAAATAAGAAACATGCTATTGTAACCAAATAATTTAAACACAGTGATTAGTGAACAACAGAAGGAAAATAAAATTGAACATGCAAAGATTTGTTGAGCACAATAGTGCATCAGTATATTCATTTCGGTGATGTCACCCATAGAATTGAATTGGGGTGAACGATTTCAAATCCCTGACTCACTGCATCATAACATCAGGGTATTTAATGCATGGGTATTTTACTGCAGCAAAGAAAATGTACCTGAATTGTGATGGGGAGAGATGTCAAAAGTTCAAAAAGCTTATTCACAATGCTGGCAACTGCATCTGGATAATGTCTCAAGAAAGGACCCAAAGAATCCAAATAATGACCATGAATAACTGCAAGGCTTGGTTGTGTCCACTTTAAAGAAAGAAGCTGCTGAAGTAAGCCTGGTTGACAAGCAGAAGAAAGTAAGAGCATTGTAGATCCAACAATAAATCTAACATAAAGTTAAAGATAGGTGAAACCTTCGAAAATCCTGTGAATTTGGAATTTTGTCTCCTGATCAGTCGTCACATATTCAGCTGAACCATCGAATATGGAACTAACAACTACTTCAAGTCCCAGTTGCGCACCTTCCATTGCATCAAGATCCTGGAATGGATATTTAATTCAAGTTACACAAAAACCTGAATTAGAAGGTAAACTTCGAGCAAAAGTGGCAACATTAATCATTAACTTGATGTGGTAATTGGTAAATGTATGCAGGGAGGTAACCTGGGGGGATTTTGTTGCTTGATTAGCATCTCCCAAAACATCCTTTATTCTCTGTACAACGCTTGTTGCAGCAATAATAGGTCTTTGAGAAGCAATGACTCTTATGAGATCCAGCTGCAGGAAGAATTCAGGGTACTTGTTTAGTAAAAGAATTGTATACAATACTACTAAACAATTGTATACAATCGACACACTTAACAGCATGGCAAACTTCTTGCCATTGCCACAAATCACGTCCAAATTGAAAAGTTGCAAGAAAGAACCAAGAAAATGGGCAACTGCGTGTTATGTACACAAAGGTAAATGGATACCAATAGCAGGACTTGGCATATCTACTAGACATAACTGATAACAATCATATTTTTGATCAGCGAGAATGCCTAATACACAGGCGTCTGCTGGTAAGACTGCAAGCGGATGCCCATAACCTTCTGCAGCTGCTGCCCCACCGCCCACAGCTACCGCCGCCGCCACCTCGCAACAGTCATTTCAAGAATTGAGAACTTTGAACTTTCAATTCATGAGCCTACACTTTCAACTGGGAATAATTTGTACTTTAAAGTCAAACCAAAAAAGTTTCAACTGTGGAAAAATTGCACTTTCAACTCAAACGAAGCAACTTTCATTGGGGAAAATTTTACACTTTTAACTCAAACAAATCAACTTTCAACTGGGGAAATTCAGTTATCAACTCAAAAAAATAGACTTTTAACTAAAGATTTACAAAACTTTCAACACAAATTTCAGATTCCAAATGGAAAATTTGGGATTTTTCACCTGGCAATTATGACCTTTCAATCACCCCAAAAGCAAAATGGTTGGCAACAACAGTGTGCTCACGCTACCAGAGCTGAGGGGTACATGGAGGAAGTTGACGATGTCGCCAGTGAGGAAGCAAAGGTGGCTCCGCGCACAGCTGAGCGCGGACTGCATGCCTGCATCTAGGGTTTGAGCAGGAAAAATAGAAGGGGAACGGGAAGCGGCAAGCACAGCCTTGCGGTGGCAGGGCCACGAGCAAGAAGGATAATGGGTGGCGGAGAGGAAGAGGACAGCAAGGATGACGACTGCAAGCGAACTCTCAAGTAGCGGGCACTCATGACGTCCCCTCACTTGATCTGGACTGCTGAGATCACATGGGTGTTGATCATACCCGCGCGAGTGCGTCTGTGGGATAGCAATCCCACGGACATCTGACTTTGGCGATCTCCTTGTTTGACATATACATTAACCAACCAAATGTACATGAAGACAGTCAAGGACTGGAGGTGCAGATGCCAGATGGTGCATGCACGGCTACTTTAGGAAACTTGTCCAGATGCAATTCTTCTGACATTTGTCACGTCATAAGTCAGATTTGCATGCCAACATGCCAAAATAAGTGCCTCAGTAGTTTTTCTTTAATTTGTTCCAAAGATATAAATTAATGGACAAGGCAACCACAGAAAATTGTTGAAGATTAAGCAAGGGGCAAGGGCAATTACAGTTTATAGATGTCAGTTGAAAACAAGACATACCAATTTGGTACGGTAGTTGCAAAAGTCACTCTTCCCCTCAAGCTCTTCACTCCATAGTTCTAACAGCCCCGAAGATGCACTTGCACTTTTCTTAAGCATTCTTTTGAAAGTAACATCCAAAATTATACTGTATATTTCATCAGTAATTAATACTGACACCCCTTTCTTCTCCTTTTCAGTTGAACTGCCACCAGTGGATGGAGAATTACCAGCAGCAGGGGTATCACCAGAAACACGTGCAACAGACTTGGCTTTCGATGGTTCTCTCAATACCACCTACACAAAGTTTGTGTTAACTTATTCTAAGTTACAAAACAATATGACATGCATTTCAACTGTGCAAGAAGAGACCAGGAGTGTACCAGCCAAAATAACAAAGATTGGAAATGAAGCGCAATCCTGTAATGTTGGTAATATTCCAGCATCTGTGAGGAACCGAAATAAATTAAACACTAGAATGGTGCAAAGTAAGGGGCCAACTAGTAACATGTGGAAATCATGGTGTTAATGAAATTTTAGGCATGCACAAAATTTGATAACATATCCAACTAGTCATTTAGTGACAAGCTAGTTAGCACTCAAACATAATTACAAGGGAAGATGCTGCACAGCAGCACTAAGCATGTATTCTCGCATAAAAAAATGGAGAAGTGTATTTGGAAATGCTCACTTGTTGTAGGAAGTGCAAAGTCCTAGCACCATCAGCTAGTATGCACTGCATGTAAGAAGAACCTAGAGCAACCATTGTCTCACAAATACACATTGCAAACTCGTATTCACTTTCATCAATAGCACTGGGCTGCATCCTAGATCTGATTAAAAATTCTTGGGAAATGTTCATCAACACCTGGAAAATGTTGCTCATTGCTGCATCATACTCGACAATTCACGACATCCACGGTCGTTTTCTGAGCTAGGTTGCATTGCACAAGCCAAGAACATATCAGAGAAGGCGCCAATAGAATGAACTTTTAGTTAAAAAAATACATCAGTCTCTCTGTACCTCTGACATATTACTTTGAAGAACTCACAAGCACGGAGGCGAAAATCACTGTAAGAAAGCAAAGACCCACATCTGAAAAATGGAATTGCTAGTGAGATAAATGGGAAAAAATGCCATCAAAACTTGGGACAGAAATTCAAGCCAACAGACCCGTGAATTAAACCATATTTGGCAAGATCTGTCACAGGAGCCCATTCAGCATATGCATTGACAGCATTTAGAACAGCTGTTACTGTCCCTACATGTTGTTTAGCCAACTCCATTTGCTGCTTCGTGTGCTCACTTAAAGCAGCGCCAAAATGTTTCTCAAGTAGCTACAGAATGAGACATTACAAGATACATATGTTAGTATGTTGTGACACATGATGAGCTGCTATTTTTGGACAAAGTAAGGCAAACTTACAGAATATAACAGCGGCAGAATTTGTGACAGTGACTCGGTAAGGCCACGCAACAATGCTCTCCGTCTATCACCTATTGGAATTGGAAATAAGTAACAATTTAACAGAAGAGAAACAAAGGTTTTTTTCTATTTCATTTGACGGTTGATACTTCAAATAAATATAGTTTCAAGCAATCAGGACAGAGAAAGAAAAGAATCAAACTTAACCCTCTAAATCCTCATTGTGAACAGTGATATCCTCTGGAAGCCACCTTAGAATCATGGCGACTAATTCAGCCTAACAGTTATACAGAAAAGGGTTACAAAATGCAATTTAACATATTGAGTGGTAGAAGTACAGATCTAACGCTACAAAGCTGTTGAGAAACATACCTCAATAGGACCATTGTTAGACAGAGAAACAATAGACGGCAGTAAAGTATTCCACAAAGTAACTCCCTCGCTTCTAACTACCTATGAAGATAAGACAATTGCTAAGAAACAGTGATTGAAGTAAAAGATATTGTCACAGTTCACAGGTTTCAACAAAAGTAGAAGAGAATAACCACATAAGGTGATAACCTCTGCTACTAATGCAGCTGTTTGACTCTTCAAAGCCCACTCCTCATGTGGACTAATAACCTCTGATATCAAATTAAGTGTCAAATTAGCAAATTCATTCCGTTCCATAACACTGAGTTCCTCCCATCTCAATCTCACCAAGTGCTGGGAAAATCAACAAGAGAACCATCAGTGATGATCATACTAAAATACAGGACAAGGATAGCTACTAATAAAGAAAAATACCTTCCTATCTAGGAAATTGCAATAATCAATGCAACCTCACCATAGTCATCAGTCATCATAGGACATCAAGTTTAGATGTCTATGATACTGTACGATTCAACCATTGCTGGGTAATGACTGATGAGGTCGGTAAAAAGTTGCAGTTGGCCTACTCGCATCATATTTAGGATCTGTTTTACAGTGGATCCTTAAGTTGATTGTACACATGAATTTAAAAAGGTGATATGCAGCTATGCACACACCTTTTGATTCCCTCATAGTCTCATAGACCATACTGCACCCACCAATACTTACATGATTAAATCTTGGATTTCCTAAACATGCCCAATTGCCCATAGTGAGATCATAAAGTGCTCAAATTCAAACATAAGCATTCTTGTCAAAATTATTGGGTGCTTGCCACAGAAGTCACATACTCTAAAAAACTGAGCCAGAGGTAATACAAATCCATCAGATGGTATTCTTAATTGCATAATATCACGTAACAGCTTTTCAAATTTGACCTAGCATGTATTTGCTTATTTACTAAATTGCTTCATCAATCATCTAAAGCAAGACACAGATAGGGACAAGTAGCTAACATCTATAAATACTACCATGTATACAGGAACTTAACATGGATTTGCTCAAATATCCATTCCCCACCTAAAATTCAAGTGTTACTACAGACAAGATTACTGACTGAACTAATAGCAAATGGATTACGATATGTCTTCACCTAATTTAAATGCAAAGAGATTCCTTGGATTCCAAAAGGTGCATCAAAACTCAATTCCCATAGACAACATGCATGAGATCTACTTTTCTCATAAAAGTTCCCAAGCAAAATTCAATCATTACCACATTTCTAAATAGTATCTACTACAGCCATGTAAGTGGCTGACTAGGAGGTAGCAGCAGGGCTGCACAACAATACATGTTGAGAGGTCAAATTTAGCAGATAAGAAGGTATGTGGCCTTAGCAGATAAGTGCACATTGAAGCACATAAGCGGCTGCATATGCAGTGAGAGCAAAGCATGGGATTATGCAACAATAGTACAATACGTGATATATATCTGAACTCCTAGTGACTAAAATGAATAAGAGACTGTGTATGCTGTGCGAGCAAAGTCCGGAAACATTGAAGAATACTTGGAACTACATTGTTGAGTTGAGTGTTTTTCTTTGATTATTTATATTGCAAACATAAATGTTTATGTTCTTAAATCGTAAAACCACTTACAAGGCCGCATACCATAAGCACTACGAGTGGGGTGGCTACTCACTAACCGCTTACCACTTTGTAAAACATTGATCGCTCTGTTCTTGCTTCCTCATTTAGTCATTTCTCAATTCTCACTATCAGAACAAAAACACACTCAAAGCAATCCCATTTCTTAATTATTGCACTATACAAACACAAATTCCACCAATTTGGTCATTATCGTACCATGTGGGCTCATCTGTCAAGGAAATTTTGCATATATGCCAAAGTAAAACTGTTGCCAAATATGTAGCACAACCAGGTATTTACAATACACTATCAGAAAACATCAAAAGATAATAAAAGCTACACGAATTTGCATTTACAATTTCCAATACTCCTTCTGTATCTAACAGAAGGATGTATTACACAAAACATGTACCCGAAAGAATGGCATTTTACAATTTCAAGACAAATCGTGCTCATCTCTTCCTAACTTATCCTTGTTCCCATCATATGAGATGATCATTAATCACTTAGACCAAATAAACAACACACGCTGTTCCTCTTAAAACCTACCTCATTAATCACTTGCAACAAATTTACTCGGCTGTGCTAGACAAATTTAGTAGGCACAGACAAGTAATCTTTATACCATTCCTTACTTCTCACAAGCAAGGCTAAAACATCATTGCTTTAGATAGAGAAAGAGTAGCTTTTAATATATTTCCATGTTTTTATGGTATCTTTACATTGCATGGCTTCAAGATGGCATATGCACAATTTCTAACTTTTGCAATGGGCATGCAGTTGCCCCATTAAGGAAAAGTGCATGCTGAGCCGTGTACGATTTACCAGAAAAAAAGAATTTCTGCTCATATGTTTAACTGGGCATGCAGTTGCCTCCATTAACGAAAACTGCATGCTGAGCCAAAAACAATTTACTATAAGCAAAAGAATGTATGGTCATATGTTCAATTGTTCGTATAGCTTTATGCAATTTACTGGTGGTACGATACTATTTGCTAAAGCAATCAGCGTAACACCAATCTCTAACAACACAAGACGGAGATAGGATGCAAGGTTCACCTGCAACATTTTGAACCCATGCAGTCGGATCTCTGAAGCCTGGTCCTTGCGGACCAATCGAAATGATGTGCTCGCCAACGCTCGGACATCTCCGCTCTTAACCTGCAGTTGGAAAGTTTCATCGTCACACAATGGTTGCCCAACTGCATTACATTTGCAGCAAGGAGGCACCACGTGATTTCTCTTAAAACAGTAGAAATGTGCATACGCGTGATCAGGGAAATGAACTATTTGATCAGAGCATTAGCCATTAGACACTAATTCAAAGCGCAGAACAGCACTGTAGTCGCGAATTGGTGATCACAAAAACGCCTGAAAGCTCGGGATTGATAAACATAATCAACAACAAATGCGAGCTAGTCGCACGACTGCATCAACATAGCCATCAAACTGTAACAAAAAAATTGCGCAGAAAATAGGGAAATTTCAAAAATCTTAAAAATCCGAGTAACGACACGGCCGAAACACCACCACGCGCGGAAGCAACAAAAAAGCAGACACGGGCGGGGAGACCGGGGGTTAAGGAGGGCGACGGGGGTGGCACGCACCGACTCGAGGTAGGCAAAGGAGGCGGCGCGGGCGTCGGGGGAGGAGCGCCAGTCCATCACAGCGGAGATCGCAGCCGCCGCGGCGGCCGCGGACGCGACGGGGTCGGCGGCCATCTCCGGACGGGGTATTCCTTCCGGAAGGTTCTGGAACGCGGAGGAGGGCTAGAAGGAGGAGGATGCTAAGGTTTGGGGGTGGAGCAATGGCCGGGGGTTGCTAGGGTTTGGGTGTCGCCGCGGCCGGAGATGGGCTGGATTAATGCTGGATTGCGTGGGTTTAAGGGGGAAAGAGCAGGAGAGTAGGGGGCAAGGCAGGGCAAGGAAAGGCTGAAAGCGGAGGAGAAAAAGGGGTGGAAGGGGTCGGTGTATTCATATTGCTGCCTTCTTCCTTGTCTTCCACTCTTCTTTTTTAACCTGAAAACAATTGTTCCTTTTCAGGAAGTTTTTTTGGGAGTTACTTGGAGCATGGTCTAAAGCAATAATTTCGCTGGAAAAGCCAATAGGTCCTAGAAAAAAATCAATAGAGTGTTTTAGACTAGGCTAGTCCCTGCTTAATGTGGCCGCATTCAATTTGGCTTAAATAAACTGGCTTATGATTTATTTTACATTGTAGCTATTTTATTTTTTACTGTAACTAATGGTGGTTTATTTGGTATAATTAAATTTAAAAAAATAAAAAATAGAAAAAACATATTAACTCATCATGGACAATACAAACGAATACAGAAAAAAGGAAAAGCTCAATGTTGTGGTTACAGACTAAACAATCCAATTTCTAGTCCCCTTTTCCCTATCGCTTCAAGGGGTATATATACAGACTCATAATGCCCAATCCTTAAGGGGTACGTGTCCCATTTCTAGGGTACACGTACCCCCTATTTTCCAGTCTAGCACACTTCCCTTAATTACTGCACCATGCACATCTATGATAAAGACACCTACTCCTCTGGGATGTTGGGCCAAACGGGCCGAATGGGCATAGGTGGTGATCAACCCCTCAACACTCAAAAAACAAAACAAAATCAGAAAAAAAAAATTAGAAATAGTGAACTAGAAGCCAGAAACTAGAAGATAAAGCCGAAATGAGTAGGTCCACCTGCTTCTGTTTTTTTTTTTTTTGCATTGTAGTGGTTGAAAATGTATGATAACAACTATTTATTTTTTCTGAGTAATTAAATTTAAAAATAAAAAAGTTATATTATCATTGATAATGCAATGAAATAAGCGGAAAAAAGAAAAATCCAAAAAAAATGAAAAAACTAAGAAAAGAAGAAATTAAGAAGTCAAAAAGCTCAAACTAGTTAAAGCCGGCCTAAATACAAAACACACGTCATGTACCATCAAAGCTCAAAAGACAAGAGGGAGAGAAAAAAAAGAACCGGAGTGTGCACTTGCATGTTCTTTCCCTTCTTCATCCGCGGCTTGTAATTTTGGAGAGGAAGAGGAGGCCTCCTCTTCTCTCTATTTTATCTTGGTCATCTCATTAATTCTCATATCTATCAGTGTTATGTGCATTGTCTCTCTTATTAGCGCATAGATTGTTAGTTTTGTATCATTTGTAATGTATTGTTTGTGGCTTCTAATCCACTTGTAGGAAAATAATTATACCTGCTATCTCTATAGGCTTAGGGTATATCCGACATGCCATTTTGCCATCACAGTAAGTAATTTTTGTTGTCTTATATGTTAGTTTGGAGAGAAGCAGCAGCTAACGAAGGGGTTTCTTCTTTTCGGCTTCTATAAGCTATTTTGGGTTTTTTTTATAATAACTAGTTTTTAAACGGTGTGTCTTTTTAAGATGGAGTCTACAAATTAATTGTAGTATATACTATAGTGACTTCATTGATATTTGTCAAAATTACACGTAAACTTCTATTACTCTATATTTTCTCTCACAGACAATTCAAAAACCATAAACTGTAGTCCAAAAGAACAAACCTAAAAGCTTGCAGGCACTAGGTTTCAAGGTGTGCTCGACGTGAAAACAATGCAGACATGAGATAGGACTTCATGAAAAAGAAGTGAGTAGTTTTTATGCACTTACATGTTGCCTCCCACGAAGATGGCATTACATGAAGAAATTAACTTGTTCAATTCCTCTTCTACCCCCTCCATAAAGCCCAGGTGCATGGCTGCAGGAGAGGAAGATTCTTCTGAAGATGATAGGAAGAATGTTTCCTGGAGTATCCCAAATGCTACAAATCTTGATTGATAGTCTTTTTTTTTTGGCTCTGTGCACCATGGAGAGGGAGAGGTAATGGTCCATTGGTAGCTAGAATTTTGGCATATTCTTTTGGGTTTTTGATTTCTCCAAAAGTTGAAATGAACAAAGCGACTTCTTAAAGCGGATTCTCCAAATTGTATATGCCGTCTGCGTTGACGTTTCCATCATTCGATGCTATTTCAAAAACACAGATAAAAGCTATTAGCCGCAGTCCTAAAAGAATAGAATCTTTATAGCATGTGCTTCAATAGGTGTTGCCAGGTGTGGAGTTGCGTGTTGGATTGAGCGCACCACATCTAACCTGTCTTTTGTTTGTTTGTTTGTATTCAATGTTAGAAGAGTAGTTTCTTGTTTTAAAATAATGCCTTTATGTATTTTGAAATAGCTCTTCTGATATGAATCAAACAATTTGCGTCCCAAATAGTGGCAAGAGTGTGACCTGAAATAAGGGGAGGCCAAAAGGCATTGTCAACTAACATTATCTTCCATTCGAATATAATGAAGTTAGCTAGATGCCTAACAAGGAACCAAAATTAGAAGAAACAACCGAAAAAGCTTTTTTATTCCCCTTCCCGCTGCTTTTACATGGCACTTTGTGCATCTTGTTCGAGCTGGGGAACTTCGAGCTATCAAGACTAGCTACAGGCCAAAGCTTTGGATTGTAATAGGCTACAGGCCAAAGCTTTGGAAAGAGGCAAAAGCTTTAGATTGTAATAGGCTAAACCGCAAATGCGTTTAAAAGTGTGTACTGAACTTTGCATTGAAAGGAATGGCCACAACCCTGTCTGATCTGAAAACTTTCACCACTTGTTATTGTTTGGGAGCTTGTTTGTTAAAGGAACTCAAGCGAGAAGTTGGACCTCTAGAGACAGTCCCTCGTTGGATCTAGCTTCATTTTTTGTGATTATCGGAAACTCAAATAAATAATATTTTTTTCTACAATTATGAAAGGGAGTGACTACCCTGAGTATATATGCAATTTATGTGCTTTACACATATTTTATGTACCATCCACTAAATAAAGATCGTATGTACATTAGCCACGCATGTTTAGCATGCATAAATAAATTGGATAGCAAACCATATCGCTAAGCCTGTTCCAAATTTTGCTGCATGACCTCCGTTCCTGAAGAAGCCGTTGCCGGTGTGCTCGCATCACCTCCTTCCCTAGCCGTCGGATCGTCTTCTCCATGCCCAGATTTGGACGCGTGGCTTGTGCATATCCAACCCTCGGTCCTTCCAGAAAGTGAAATTTATCGATACGCCACGAAGAAAACGAAAGAGACGGCTCCACCCATCCTCTCCGACTACGACACCCCGCACCGCCGGCCTCCCTCTCCTCTGCCAGAGCTCCCTGTGTCTCTCCATACATCTCCACTCGACACCCGTCTCCCGGGTCGCCGGGTCACTGACCACCCACCGGCTCGCCGGGTGGGCCTCGCGAGCCGTAGCCGTAGCCCGTAGGCATGGACGAGGAGAGGACGGAGGCGTGGTGGCGCCGGCGCGCGTGGGCGCTCCTCTTGGCCGTCCGCGCGCGGGCGCCGCTGGTGCAGTGCATCACCAACCTGGTATCCATGGACATCTCCGCCAACACGCTCCTGGCCGCCGGCGCCTCCCCCGCCATGCTCCACTGCCTCCGCGAGGTCCCCGACTTCACCCCGCGCTGCGACGCAGTCTACATCAACGTCGGCACGCTCTCCGAGGACTGGCTTCCCTCCATGCGCGCTGCCGCCTCCGCCGGCCGGCCATGGGTTCTCGACCCCGTCGCCGCCGCGGCCTCGGACTTCCGGATGGAGGCCTGCTTCTCCCTCCTCGCCCTCCGCCCCGCCGTCGTCAGGGGGAATGCGTCCGAGATCCTCGCCCTCGCCTCCCGCTCAGCCGTCGCCTCCTCCTCCTTCAAAGTACGGTACCTTCTTCTTTCTTCAAATTCCAATCCAAGCAAGGACTAACAAAATCTTAACTAGATCAGATGGATCGATTGTTTGACTGTGAATTGCAACACGCTGCTAACAGTTAACTGAATGTCTTGTTAAAAAACAGTTAACTGAATAAAATGAAATGGAAAAAGGATGTCTACATTCTCCTCACAATCTTAAACCCTGTATAAACCTTTGCTATCAACATCCTTTTCTATTGACTGATTTGATCCACCTGGTCCTGGCATCGTTTTTTTGGTCCTGACCCTTCAGACCTTTTCATATGTGATTGGAACAAAGTGACCTGTCGGGAACATATGTTGTCCGTCAAATCTTGTGGCTAATTTCAGCATTAGCTAAATAATCTTGTAAATAAATAAGCAGTCTGATACAACCCAAAAGGTCCAAACATGCTGGGGATACCAGCGACCAAGTACAGAACTAGAGAATGGCAGAACAACAAACCCGCCTAACTATAGGAGGAACACAGAGAACAAAAAAATCTGCCAGACCACAACAAATAAACTAACAAAGCTAACACAAATAAAAAGTCTTGAGCAATAGATGTTGAAGCCGCTGACTGGGATTGTTGGTTTATGAAGGTATGCACGCATTTCTTCATTTCAGCCACAATTGCCTCCACCTTAGCGCATCCCTCCTCCTGCAACAGTAAACTCCACTGCTGCATATAGGATAAAGTTTGTACTGAACGTCGATAGGATGCTGGGGAGAATTGTTTCCAATCACCATTTTATTCATTGTTTGCCAAATAGACCAAGTCAGGGCTGCAAAGGTATAAATCACCAAATAGTTGTTGCCTCCATGCCCCAATCTCATCCAGTCACTAAGAAATTTCATAATGATTAGGGACTTGTGCTCTCTCTGGTCAACCTTTCCTTACATAAGTTAAGTTATTGCCGGTATTCTGGGATGATTAGATCCCTTACCTCTTCAGTTTTCTCAAGATTAGCAAAACACATACCATACCTTTTCCGCCGATAGTATTCCATCTTGTTGCCAATGGCACTAATTCTGATCGAATTGCAGGGTGTGGACAGTTCACACGACTCGGCAGATGCTGTGAAAGCCGCGAAAGCGTTAGCACAATCCAGTGGGGCTGTTGTTGCAGTATCCGGAGCTGTTGATTTCGTCACCGACGGGGAGCAGGTCATTGGTGCGAGCAACGGTGTGGCCATGATGCAGAAGATCACAGCAACAGGGTGTGCTGTGACCGCCCTTATCGCGGCCTTTGTTGCCGTGGATCCTTCAGATGCTCTCGTCGCGACAGCGTGTGCTCTTGCCATCTTTGGTTTGGCTGGAGAGATCGGGATGGAGTCAGCCAAGGGACCTGCCTCTCTCAGGATGCATCTCATTGATGCTCTCTACTGCCTCAACGAGCAAACCGTCACCTCTCGTGTCAATATTTCCCTGCGGTCATGATGCACATGTAGATGCCATGGCTATCAATTTTCAGTTAAATACAGAGTTTGGAATAATGCACAGGGTGACTTCACTTTGTCAGTGTTTTGAATACCACAAAGCAGATCAAATTGGCCGTTACTCATCCATGTATACCATATAAATATTCCGGTGACCTTACGGAGTCCGGACTGTACCAAGTACATAGTTGTGATGCCAAAGTTTTGTGCTTGACCTGTCATCTACAGAGACAAAATGCACATCAAAATAAAGAAGCTTGTTCTTGACCCGTTGAAACAAGAACAACTGGACGAATTGTGTGTATGTCTCTGCTGGCATTTCTGGAGAGACTTTGAGATGACTGAATGAACTGTCTGTTGTCTGTTTTCTTTAAAAAGTAAATTTGTTCAGCGTCATCGCAAAGAATCACGACTTGAAAAATACCATCGGAAAGGAGAAGAGCTACAAAATACCATCGTAAAAACCAAAAAATCTGCAAAATGCCACTGCCATGACTTTTCCGTCTATTTGCTCCGTTGACCTCCTTTTTATGAAAGAAGCATTCATAAATTACTATTTTTCCTTTATGGCCTTCTTTTCTTTCTCTATTCACTGCTAGACGAGCTTAGGTACTGCTCTCACCAAAGCCAAAAGAACACAAACTAGCCTTTGGAACGGCAAAAATGGGTTGGGGGACAGTGAACAAGCTTACCGATGGTAGTAGCACGGGCTGAGGTGGATGATATCATCCTGGCTATGAGAGGGTGGCAAGGAGGAGGAAGGCGACTGTGGTGGGGCATGCTGGTGTACGGTAGCTTGGACAGGGTTTAGAAGTAGGTAGAATACATTGATGCGATGCGATACTATGGTGGTGGGGAATCGGTAAGAGTTCCACCGAGGAGGTGATGACGATGCGATAGAGGTGGCAGCCGGCGACAGAGAAGAAGGCATGTTCTGGCTTGATTGCAGGAAGGATGGAGAAATAGATGGCAAGGGTGATTTTCAAGGGTTTGGGAACACGTTGTGACGTGGCTATGCAGGCCATCACCAAATTCAACTCGACCCCCTATCTGCAATTTCCTCAATACAAGCCATCCACTAGCTTTGCCTTATCCTACTGAACTTATCCCACTACCCTAAACTCGACCTTGTCGTTACTAGCACTCGACCTTGTCGTTACTAGCTCACCACCATTGTGCGCCCTGCTCCTGTCGCCCATGGTTGCTGCCACCAACCCTCCTCTAATATCCCCTAACCAAGTGGTCACCGCCATTGCGATCCCCTAGGCCCACTGGCGATCGTGCACAGCTCAATTTTGACTGGTGGATGCCACCGTTGCCCTATTTCGGCAATGCACCAGCACCATCATGAGTTCACACCATACAGCCTCAGCATGTGTTTGAGTGCAAAAATGGATTCCCGTTGCCTCAATCCACCTCCCCAATACCTTCCTTCATTGCAATCGAGCCTCCCAACAAACTTTCTCGATTGGTCTTGTCAGATCAGTAGTCTACCAGTGAGCTATACAGAGATACCATAGTCGTAAGGTGCAACCTTGTAGCCTAGTCCCAGATCAAAGCTAGTACACACAGTAAAACAATGATGATTACATAACCAACAACACTTTATTATAATAATAGAGAGTACATGCCTTATAGCCACTTTATTACAACTGAGGTTACAAGACCTCTCAAACAAAAATACAGCGGAAGTAGAAATAAACTTTGACGATGGCTCATCAATACGCCATAGGCACTTGACTCGGGAAGCGCAACCTAATACTCTGGAAAGCCTTCATCGAATCTACACATGAAGTAGTTGTAATCTCCTTCTTGAGTTTCATAATCCTCTGAGAGTTATTTTTGAATATAGCATGTGAGTACATAAAGTACTCCGCAAGTCTTAGAAAAAATGCAGTAGATGCAGAGCTTAACAAAGGAATGATAATATGGTTATTTTACACAAAATGATATTTTATTTTAAATATCATTATATATTTTTGAAAGTATCAATTTAACAAAGTAATTGTAATAACTGAAATTAGATAAATTTTCTAGTGAAAGTTCCAATCACCAACACTAGTATACAGACTCTAACCGCCAACATTTAAGATTACGGGTTCTATCCACCAGCACTGGTTCTATCCGCCAGGACACACTCCCGAGAGTTCCATCCACTCTCGAGTTCCCAAAATCTTTACTTTGAAACCAAAGACTAAAGATCTACCATGCAAAAGCGCACCTTGCCCGTCCTTGATCGTGGACATAGCTATTTGAATAGTTTTACACTATGTAGAGATTGTACAGCTTTACCCACAAGAGATAAGTTATCTTAATAGCCAACAAACTTCCTTAGGCATAAGACCCAGATAATTTATCACAAAGACTTTATTATTGGCTAAGCTAAAAACTCACCGAAAATGACGCAATCATCGTTTGAACGACGACGGTATAGAAGAAGGAAAAACTCAATATCTCAGCGCTTAGTGGAGCGAATCCAAAACCATCTAAAAGGTAACTACCTGGGATGGTTTGGCACGTTTTGCCGTGAAAGGATTTTTGAAAGCATCACTAGATAGATGGGGACGCGAAGTACCATTGGCGGCCATGGCTAGGCGTCGGAGGTGAAATTTTTTGAAAGGTTTTTGGAGGAATGGAGGGGAGCACGACGTAGAACGTGTCAAGAAGAACTCAATGGTGCAGACGGCTCAGCTAACGGATTAGCGGAACACAATAGAGAAGCCTTTAGGCAGCCAACGGGCTGACATCAGCGTTATGGACAAACAGAGAGGAGATAGAGGATGAGGTCTATGGCGAAACGAAGAGGAGAACGTGGGGAACATGATGCTCACCTTGGTGGTGGTCGGACACGCATGGTCAACCAGTGGTGAGGAGAGAAACAACGACACGATTTGGCCTATAGTGGCGACAATGCTCAGGCGAAGGTCGGGCAAAGACAAGGAGAGCACCACGTAGAATGCGCGAAGACAAAGCCAATGATGTGGTCAATGGTGGCGGGGCTCCACTGTAGGCAACACAATAAGCCGAGGAAAAGTGTTTGAATGGAGAAACAAAAATGTGGATTGCGACCAAGACAAAGAGAGTGGAGACTTGAGATTTTCAGGGATGGATGAATGAGAAAAGGGACACACGGTGCTCCCTTTTATAGGAGCTGAGGAGGTCCAGAGAGGAAGATCAAGCAACCATGTCAATTCAAGACACGGGTTAATTTTCGTGTAAATACACATGAATGAGGGCAAAACGGCCGGGAATAGAGGAGTCGTGATGAGAGGAGTTGAATGCACTTCATTACTCAAAAAACCACTGAGAAAATCAATGGTTTTGTAAGCTTCAAGAAACAACAAAAAACGTTCATGACGGCTGCTCTGTGCGCACGAAACGTTATTGGAAGAAGAAGATAGGGAGAGAGAGAAAAGAAAAAGAAAATTCAAGGAAAAATTTTAAGAAAATTCCACAAAAATCCTTGAAACTTGAAAAAGACCAAATAAAATAATTTTAGATTTAATTAATTTTTTTAATTTTTAAAAATATTTTTCTTTTTCTAGCTTTAAATTAATACAATAAAATTACAAATAAAGCCTAAAAATCTTATAAAACATCATAGAGATTTCTAAAACTATTTTGGACTTATGAAAATATTTTTAACTAAAATTTAGATATTTTCTATATAAAAATATTTTTTAAAAAATACAAGATGTTTTAAAAAACAACAAATTTTGGGATGTTACGAAGATGCCGAGGGCTAGAAATGCTGCATGAAAAGTGTATGCTAGGAATGACAACCCATCTGGACAAGTTTCTTCTCAACATAGATCTCACACCGTTCCGGCTGCTAGGAATGACAACCCATCTGGACAAGTTTCTTCTCAACATAGATCTCACACCGTTCCGGCTTCACCCTCAGTCCAGATGCCACCATCTACTCAAGAAGAATCTACACAGAAGACAAGAGAGGACAGAGAAAAAATAATAGCCTCTTAATCTGAAACTAAGACTAAACAGTAAGAAAATTCAACTCATGATTCTTTAGACAAAGAGACGCCTGAGCCTAAGGAACAACAGATTGATCTAAGAACCATCTCCAGTGATGATTAGGCTATTCTGAGACATAGAAGTCAATTTGTACTCCCCAGGAATAGTCAAAATCCCAGATTCCACACAAAATTAAAGTAGCGGGAATATGAGCAAATATATGACCCTTCCAAGGAGTTTGTTGATCACAAGTATGTGGATTAGAACCACCTAGCTCAAATTGAGAAATATGATGGCACCTTTCGTCTATTTCAGCGAGCAGGTATCCATCACCTTGTAGTATTAAAATCTGATAACAATGAGAAAATCATAAAACAATTCTATACTATATTCTATATTTCTCCAAATTATGAACATATATCTTGGATGACTGGGCATTAGTACCTAGACTCTAATAAACATGTCACATTGAGTCTATTACTTTTGAGAAAGTGTATAATTGACCCACTCTTCAGCTTGCTATGTGCACAGAGTATTATGATCAAAATATCATATATGTGCCAGGCAAGCTACCAGGCCTCCTCTCTATTCTAAGTCTTGTGAACAGAATCATCAACCACACTATTCTTCCCAAGAGTGGGAACTTTGATACTATTCATGGTCATGCGTGGAACTTGATAAATTATGTAATGACTGGTCGAAGATTTGATGTGGTTGATCTTATTATAAGGTATATTACTTCCTCCAAAAATAACAGAGTCAAAAGGATGGCTCTGATCATTAGGAAGACAGGATACCAAGGAGGACTATGCTCAATTCACAAGCCATATAAGATGCGGTAGAGCGCAGAGGCGAGATGACGACGTGGCCCAAGCAGCCAATCTCGATAATGTCAACTCATTGTGCTGAGATAGTATGATTTTTTATCCATATAAAAGCACGGGCTTTCAGCTAGTATACATCAATTGGTTCTAGAAATGTAGGTGAGGGAGGTCGCCCAAGAGGAGGAAATTCAAGTTTTAATCAGCACGGTGCTTGTAGTTCTATCCACAAAGTTGACGAAGATTTATGCATCAATTATGAGGTTTTTAATGTGTAAAAAATGCATTTTTGGAAAGTGTGTCAAGCCTATTTTCCAACGAATTAAGCGGTGCATGATTTGGATCTTCCTATGAAAAGATATGGCAAATTGAGTGTATCTTTGCGAGATAGTCTAAGGTGGCATGCGAGAGTTGATAATCTAAGGTGTCCCTGGTTTGGATGGCATCTTTGGATGATATTTGTCTATTCCAGGAGTTTGTAAAGGTTTAGAAGACTTTCTTTTCTTATTTCTCATGGATTTGCTTTGCCCCAAACAAGAAAATTGAAGACAAGAAGTTTATTCAATTTAGATTTGGTTCGGAACAGCCAACATGACTCAATTTAAAGCGTTTATAATTTTCATAAACGGAGTCCAATTTAAAAGTTTTTGTGCTTGTTGGAAAGCTAATTTGAAGGAATTTGGATTTGGTTCGGAACAGTCAACATGACTCAATTTCAAGCGTCTATAATTTTCATAAACGGAGTCCAATTTAAAAGTTTTTGTGCTTGTTGAAAGGTTAATTTGAAGGCCCACGTAATGGATAGGGTGCCAACCTTAGAAACCTCATGGTCACATTGCAATCTCCATTATAAATTTATATTTCTTTTTTTTGTATTGGAGTCTAAATTTTATTTATGTGTCTTAGCACGGCTATATAGCCTTTAAGTTGCACCCTATGTAGTTTTAAGACTTGATATTATGAATCAAAAAACACATTTGTGTTCTTGCTCTTAGCTACTTTCATGACGAGAATCTCACCATTACCTAGTTTCGACATAGCCAACACTTGAGGGGAATTGCACGTTCTTCTTTCAAAGACCGTTTTGTCTTTCCGTTGTGAATTGAGATATCGATATTCTTCACTTGGTGATCAGTGGAGAATATAACACATGTAATTAGATGAATTTAAAGGGTTGCAAGCCTATTGTATTGATAGTAGGGAATCAGTTACAATTCATCAAGCTTATATGCAAGTTATGACCGATCCTACGTCGAAACTATCAGCATCCGTATCATGTAATTAATTAGTGATTAGCTTGCTGTCCTACGAAGTTTAATATGGGCAATTATTTTGATTATTTGTGTAGCGTCTCTCCTCGTTGCATTTGATTTCTAGTAGCGGCAGCCTTCCGACGGTACCTTGTGTGGACTGTTTTATTTGGAGGACCTTTATCTAGCTGCTGTCCCGTAATCTTGTAACTTTTCTGTGATTATCTTTTTCACAGTTAGGAATCTAGGTACTTTGTGTAATTATAATATTGCCGTATTTGGTAGAAACTGAGGATAAATTTATCCTAATTTGCACTAGAGTTGTGTAATTTGGATATATATATATATATATATATATATATATATATATATATATATGAAGTCTCTTTTCTACACCCAGGTGTAATTACACCCTATGTCGTATCTCATAATGTAGGGAGTATCTCGTGTAACAGAGTGTATGTACGTATAGTATACGAGTATTTAAGTCCATCTAGGTGGTATAAATAACTTTTCAGAAGTAATATGTATATTTTTTAACATACTCCTTTTTACGTGCGTATATAAAGGTATTTACAAAATACGCTAAAAACTATAGACTCTCTTACAATTGTTTCATGTGGTTTACATTGGAGTATGTTGTGATTAGTATATGAGTATATTCAAGATGATAAAAGAGTATTTCAAGTTCGTTTATGTGGTATATTAGAGGTAGGTATAATTACACCCAGGAGTAAAAGATATTTTTCCTATATATATATGAAGCCTCTTTTCTACACTTGGGTGTAATTACGCTCTATGTCGTATATCATACCGTAGGAAGTATATCACATAACGGAGGATATATACGTGTAGTATACGAGTATTTAAGATCATCTAGGTGATATGAACAATTTTTCAGAGATAGTATGTAAATATTTTTTGACATACTCCTTTTTTATATGCGTATATGAAGGTATTTACAAAATACGCTAAAAACTATGAACTCCCTTGTAATTTTTTCATGTGATTCACATTGAAATATCTTATAATTAGTATACGAGTATATCTAAAGTGATAAAGGAGTATTTCAAGTTCGTTTAGGTGGTATATTAGAGGTGTGTGTAATTACACCCGGATGTAAAAAGTATTTTTCCTATATATATATATGAGAGCCGTAGCTAAACCTGTTTGGGTTCGCCATGTCAAATTACGTAATGAACTATATAGCTCGACTCCTTCATCTTAAAAAAATTAGAACTATATGGTTCGGCTAGTGGCATATATTTTCTTTTGGGAATGTTTTATTCATATTATTACTTTGAGAATTGTAACCTTTATTTCTTCACTAAATTTTGGAGTTAATCTTTTGATTAAAATAAACCAGCTAGCACATTGCTTCCGACATGCTCTCGACTCGAAGGTAGGACGAAAAAAAAATCCTATAGGAGAGAATCTCACATGAGACCCTCTTATACACCGTCTATCCATAGACCCTACACTGGATAAACGGTGGATGGGGACATAAAATTTGCCTCCAGGGCAGACCATCTCACATGCATGGACGGTTATAAATCACAATCCTGTTACTGCTACTTAAACTAATCACACATCCATCAGAGCATCCACCCGACTGATCGATCATTCATGGTGATTAAGTACACACGCCAAGTCATCTCTATCACCGATTATATAATCACCGACTTCTACTAGTAGTAGGAGGAGCTCTTGTGGATGGTGAGGATGTTGAGCATGAGGAGGACGAGGTTGACGAAGGCGCCGAGCAGCGAGACGATGACGGCGGACATGGCGCGCTCGCAGAAGCGCCCGTAGACGTTGCACACCTTGCCCCAGCGCACGTGGGAGTTGCCGCGCTCCCCCAGGATGCCGAACTCCGCCGCCGCGCCCACCGCCGAGAACAGCAGCGCCATCACCACCAGGTCGCCGATCATCACCGGCACCACCGCGCTCCGGCTGCGGCACGCCGCCAGCGCCGCCGCCGAGAAGGCGCACGCCATCGCGTTCGCCACCACGAAGTACCTGCATGCATGTGATTGGAAAATTAAATGGAAGGTAAATTAATCATGCATCTTGATTGATCGCTAACTAGAACGTTCGACTGAACAAGGACAACAAACTAAATCACCATGGAACCTGTACTGTACGGACTCGAACAGAATGTTGAATCGAACAAGTAGATATGACAAAAACCATGCGTGCAATTAAGATGGAATGATCGGTTCACCGATCATTCGAAATCGTAATTCGATTCCTTAAATTCATATACAGTGACACCAGCTGAATCTTTCACACAACTTTTGGTTTGATTTAGTACGTCCTTGTAGGAGTAATAAATAAATCGAAGAATTTGTGCAAGTTTCATCAAAATTACAAGAGGTGCTTGCAGGGACACATCTCCCGGCCTACTAATATTAGAGAAAATTTATCAAATGGTATACTATTCTCTCTCATACTTCTTCTTCCTCCCTCTCTCGCCACTCTCTCCCTCTCGTGCTTCCTCTCTCTTTCTCGTCTGTCACTCCCTCCCTCCTTGTCACCGTTGTCCCCTCACTCTCCTCCGTCGCCGGATCTAGCTCCTCCGCTACAGGTTTACTCTTCCCCCGGACATAGAAGGAGGTCGGGGAGGATGGTAGCCCGGAGGTGGGCGGTGGCGGAGGCGATGGGTAGGGTAGGAGGGTGGTGAATGGAGCCTAAGGACGGTGGTAGCAGCGGCTGTGACAGTTAGGTTAGACGAGGTGGCGTAGCAGGGAGGGATCGGGGGGCTGCGTGGCGAGACGGCGATGGTGCCGCTGGCAGCGGTGGTGGAGGGGGTGGGGGCGGCGGAGGAGACGCGCGAAGTTGCTTTGGAGCAAAATAAGAGAAGAGAAGGAAAGTGGCGTACTTCAAGAGAAGAGAGAAAGAGAGAAGGAGCGGCGAAAGAAGAGAGTATGCTACTAGGAGTGATGGCATATATACCGTAGGATAGTACTTCTCTAATATTACTGTTTGTTGATTGTACCTTGCAGATCAAACTCAGTGCTTTTAGATGGCACTTTCCAAAATAAATACACTAGTGGGGGTGTTTGTTTTAGCGATGGCTTCTGACTTTTGGCTGAAATTTCATTGTAACTGGCTTTTTTGCTGTAGCTGATTTGGTTTTTTGGGTATAATTAAATTTTTTTAAAAAATATAAAAATAGAAAAAATATAACGCCCATCACAGACAATGCAAAGGAACACGGAAAAAAAATACAAAAAAGCCTAAAAAATCTAAAAAAATCAGAAAAAGATGAATTACTGAATAGTAAAAAAAACCTAAAGCTAAAAAAAAAACTGAAACAAGCGGACATATCTACTGCTACTAGTGCGGTACAGTTCGTACGCTACAAGTGGTAACCGAGGGCCATTAGTGAGCGTGTGGTCTATAGCTAGTAACCACTTCTGGTTACAGCCTGTTTTCAAACAAAGTTGTTGGCTTTTAGCTTTTAAAAACTAAAAAATATTTGAAATGTGTTGGACTTTTGATATAATTTTTTTATTTTTACATTATTTGTGGAGATATAATAGTATTTTCTTATTTTTTTTATATTCTTTTTGTTTTCTTTAATTGAATACTTTAGAAAAAAACTAACATCTACTACAATGTTATTTCAACTAAAAATCAAAATCATAACACTTTGAAACAAATACTACATATTCCGAATGTTCAACGCATTCGTTGTATCCTAGATCTTTGTCACTGTCGTATACAAAGACTTCAAATTGATATACATCTATCCCTCTACTTTTAAGATTTCTCATTGGGGGTAGGGGTGAAAACGGATCGGATAGTTTCCGACCGATCCGAACGAATACGGATACAGATTGTGTCGGATCGGATTTTTTTCGGATAATTCTCGGATCGGATACGGATTTTTTTATCAGATACGGATACGAATACGGTAAACCTAGTATCCGTTGAATACGGATACGGATATGGATAATCCAGATAAAACGAAACCGGATATCCGGATTTTCTAGAATCTCCCCATTTTCTTATTTCCAAAATTCGAATAAAATCCAAAAGGCTCTAGAAAATGGCAATTAAATCCCAAAAATTCACCAAAAATACCAGAAAAATCCTTGAGACTTGAGGAACACAAATAAAATATTTTTAGCTCATGTTAAAGTTTAATTTAATCATATTTAATTATTTTAAATTCTAAAAATTTATTTTAAGCTTGATTTAATTCTAAAAAATTTATTTTTAAAAATAGGGCTTTATAAACTCCAGAAAATCAGGATATTACAAACTATTTACATATTTTTGTTAATTTTGGATGTATAGTTTAAGGGGTTTTCATGTTTCGATAAATATTCGTAACCGTATTCGTTTCGATTTGTATTCGATCCGTATCTGTATTCGATATTATTCGTATTTGTATTCGCATTCGAGTTATCCGTATTCATATCCGTATCCGAAAAAAAAATAAAAATAAATATAATAGATGTATTATTCGTCTGTATCCGATCCGTTTTCAACCCTATTGGAGGGACCTAGTTCACAGTTGATTCTTTACGTACGTGAAAATATCACCATCTTCGCGTGTGTGTTAAAAAAAGCTGTTGCTTTCCCCGTTAATAATGGCCGAGCAACAAGCATCCACATCATAAATCATATCCAAAAGTACAGCACATTTGCACGCAACTGTACGATTGATCGAAGCGAGTAGACATCAAGACGAATAGACAGAGGGGTGAGAGGAAACACGCTCTAATGGAAAGAGAATCTAATCAGTGGATGCACCAGCCTTCAGAAAAAAAGAATCACTGGACGCATCTTCCACTAGTGATGGATAAACCTTGCATTGGCTGGTACGGAATTATCGGATTTGCCGACGAATAACTGATGATATCCGGGCCGAGCCAGGGAAAAAATATAGGCGGTGCTCATTTTAAGTTAAAATCAGTTTTTGTTTTTTTACTATTCAGTAATTTTATTTTTTTCTATATTTTTAGATTTTTTGAACTTTTTTGTCTTTTCTTTTTTTCTTATATTCATTTGCATTACCCGTGATAGGTTAATATATTTTTTCTATTTTTCTATTTTTTTAAATTTAATTATACCAAATAAGCCAACTTAATTATAGTAAAAAAGTCATAAGCTAACGCCAAACTAAGCGCTACCATAGACAGGATTATTTTTGCTTAAAATTATTTTATACTTACCCTATCTATAGTAACTAACTTTTAAACGGTGCGTTTTCTTAGACACGGTCAATAGGAGATTTATAATAAAAAGTGTACTAGATTTAGCTGTACTGACTAAAATAATATACAATTATTTTTCTCTACGTATTGCCTCTCACGAATAGTTAGAATTTAAATATTTAAACTATAAATTATCAGCTCAAAAGAACCTATCCATACATACATAGCCTGGCAAGTAACGGTTCACTCGTCCAGGCACCTAGCCACTAGGCTCGTAATTCTCGTGCGATGGTCTAGCATATGAGACTTGCCTAGGAAGATGTGTCTTTCATCATGACTAACGACAGCAGAACTTCACTGGAGCTCCACATCCGTAAACCCAGGCAGGTGCCCACCCGGGCTCCGCCTACACCGATAGACCACCATCCGACCCTAGGCGGCTGTTCAGGCTCATCAGCGAAAGCAAAGCGAACTTCTCTATTATCGTTAAAGATAGTGTTTGTTGGATTAATTGGGCTTGGTCCATTTAATTTAGCAATTAATCAAATGAAATTCCTAGGCCCACATGGAAAAAATATTTAGTCCCATATGGAGAGTTGAATGGGAGTTACACCACTTTAAAAGGTGGAACGTGGTAACCCCCTTGTGGAATTGGAAAGAGCCAACACACGTGCGCGCTCGCTCGCTCGCTCGCCTCGCCTCGCCTCGCCTCGCCACGCCACGCCGAGCCGAGCCGAGCCGTGCGTGTGCGTGTGCGTGTGCGTGTGCGTGCGCGCAGGCGTGTCGGGTGCGTGCGCGTTTTTTCTTTATCTATTCGAAAATCGTAACGCACTGACTCGCTGGCAGTAATGGTTCAGTTACTAGTGAATTATGGCTGCGGTTACTTTCGAGTAATGGCTACAGTTACTCTGGCTCTTCGTTTTTGCTGTTACAAAACTCTCTCCACTCCATACGGGATGAAAAAAGAGGATTCTGGTTCTGTTTTGTACTGTGCTAAGTAATCTCCGGTCCAGAACTTTACGTGCAAAGAGTTCTGGGCGAGTAGGCCTCCGAAACTCCGTCCGTTCGCGTACCTGCACGGGTAGACGGGCAATCAAGTTTTTGGGGAGCGCATTGGCGCGACTGCTCAATCTGTGAAGAACGCCATCTACTTCCTGGTGGTGAACTGTTCGCGAGACTGCACGGCGAACATCTACCTGCATCACACCTCGATCGACTACATCGAATAGACCATCATGTCAACTGATGGTAACGGCGCCTCCGGTGTCACCGACACTGACCCCGCCCGAGGGTATAACATGAAAACTTCTCTGGTGTATTTGTTTACGTATGTTATGAATTTGATAATAGGTGTTCTTTGTTAGCTTGTTCATAAGCAAATATGAATACATCATTGTTGAATCACTCATGCTTTTGTATGTCATGTTTTATATGCTGAATTTACGGATTAAAATATGCGAAAATTGACTAAATATTCAACAATCCAAAAACTTGATAGGTCTTTTTCTGGTAGTTGGCTTTGCTGCGTCGCTTAAGCCGCACCCTCCGTTTGATGGTTCAAATTTTAAGAGATGGCGTGCACGTGCGATCCTGTGGTTTACTGCCATGGAATGTTTTCATGTTGCACAAAGCAAGCCCGCTGAGCCTCTATCTGCTGAGGACGAACGCAAGTTCAATGTAGCGGATAACTTGTTTCGAGGTGCACTTATTAACATACTGGCAGATAACATTGTGGATATGTACATGCATTTGCCTACGGGCAAAGAGATGTGGAATGCACTTGAGGCCAAGTTCGGAGTTTACGATCTTTGGCGATGAGTTGTATGTCATGGAGCGCTTCTATGACTACAAGATGGTCGATGACCGTTTTGTAGTAGAACAAGCTCATGAGATTGACGGCAAAGGAGCTTGAGAACAATAAGTGCGAGTTCTAGGACAAGTTTGTGGTGGCGGTATTATCGCCAAGTTACCACCTTCTTGGTCGGATTTTGCTACCTCTCTAAAACACAAGAGCGGGAGTTCGGTGTTCTTGATCTCGTTGGCTCTCTTGGTGTTGAAGAGAAGCGAGGCAAAAGATACTCGTGGCAAGAAAGTTCTTCTTGAGGAGGTTCTAGTGCCAATTTGGTGCAGAAAAAGAACCTTCAGGTTTTCCACAATAAGAAGAAAAATAAGCCTATTGTCAAGCCCAAGGCTACTACTGAGTTTAAGAAGAAAAGCAAAGGAAAAGGCGGTTGCTCTGTGTGTGGTGATTCTGGCCATTGGGCTAAGGATTGTCCAGACCGCAAGGATAAGCAAAAGAAGTCTGCCAACATGGTTATTAGTGATCTTGGGAGGAACATCGGGGTACAGTAATTATTTACCTACAGTTCTTTCGTTTGTCAATCACCTGAGTGGTGGGTTGACACTGGTGCTAATATTCATGTGTGTCTTGATATTTCCTTGTTTTTATCTTATCAGTCATGTCGAGTTTCCTCCTTGTTGATGGGAAACGGATCGCATGCAGTTGTTCATGGTGTTGAGTGCGGTCGATCTGAAGTTTACTTGGAAAAGACCGTGCGGTGAAAGAATGTGCAGCATGTCCCCTCCATAAAGAAGAATCTCGTCAGCGGATCTCTATTGTGTAGAGATGGTTTTAGGCTTGCATTTGAGTCCAATAAATGTGTCGTGTCTAAGTATGGAACATTTGTTGGTAAAGGCTATGAGAGCGGAGGTTTGTTCCGTTTTTCTTTGATGGATTTCTATAATAAATTTGTGAACCATGTGTGCAACGATGATGATGAATCTAATGTTTGGCATTCACGACTCTGTCATTTTAATTTTGGGTGTATGACGCGCTTACCTAATATGAGTTTAATCCCGAAATTCACTTTGGTCAAAGGTTCTAAGTGCCATGCGTGTGTTCAATCGAAACAACCTCGCAAGCCTCACAAGTCAGCGAAAGAGACGAGGAATTTGGCACCGTTAGAACTCATTCATTCCGATTTGTGCGAGATGAATGGCGTGTTGACTAAAAGTGGGAAGAAGTATTTGATGACGCTTATAGATGATTGCACTAGATTTTGCTATGTGTACTTATTGAAAACAAAAGATGAAGCGTTAAATTACTTTAAGATCTATAAAGCTGAGGTAGAAAACCAACTTGAGAGAAAATCAAGCGGGTAAGGTCGATCGTGGGAGAGTATTTTTGAATGAGTTTATTTTATTCTGCGAGGAACATGGAATTATTCATGAGAGGACGCCTCCCTATTCTCCCGAATCAAATGGGGTTGCCGAAAGAAAGAACCGCACTCTAACTGATTTAGTTAACGCTATGTTAGAAACTGCGGGACTTTCTAAGGAATTGTGGGGTGAGGCTATATTGACCGCGTGTCATGTCCTGAATAGAGTTCCTACAAAGAATAAAGAAATAACACCATTCGAGGAATGGAAAAAGAAGAAATTGTCTCTCTCATACTTGCGCACCTGGGGATGTATGACCAAAGTTAACGTGCCAATTGTCAAGAAGCGCAAACTTGGACCACAAACCGTAGATTGTGTATTTCTTGGTTATGCTATGCACAGCGTGGGTTATAGGTTCTTAATTATAAAAACTGGAGTACCTGACATGCGTGTTGGTACAATTATAGAGTCCAGAGACGCCACATTTTTTGAGAATGAATTTCCTATGAAATGTGATGTACCTAGCTCATCTAGTCAAGAATCTATAATTTCCCTTGATTCTTTTATGCCGATAGAACATGTTGAAGAAACGCCTATGAAAAATCCTGAGGAGGATAACAATGAGGTTACTCGAAAGAGTAAGAGACAGAGGATTGCAAAGTCCTTTGGTGATGATTTCATTGTATACCTCGTGGATGACACTCCAAAAACCATGGAAGAGGCATATTCTTCTCCTGACGCTGACTATTGGAAGGAAGCAGTACGGAGTGAGATGGACTCTATTATGTCTAATGGAACTTGGGAGGTCGTTGACCGTCCTTATGGGTGTAAACCTGTAGGATGTAAATGGATTTTCAAGAAAAAGCTTAGGCCTGATGGTACAATTGAAAAGTACAAGGCATGGTTTGTGGCCAAGGGTTATACCCAGAAAGAAGGCGATGACTTCTTTGATACTTATTCACCTGTTGCCCGATTGATCACAATTCGAGTACTACTTGCCCTGGCTGCCTCTCATGGTCTGTTCGTTCATTAAATGGACATTAAGACAGCTTTCCTAAATGGAGAGTTGGAGGAGGAGATTTATATGGATCAGCCAGACGGGTTTGTGGTAGAAGGTCAAGAAGGAAAGGTGTGCAAGTTGTTAAAGTCTTTGTATGGCCTAAAGCAAGCACCTAAGCAGTGGCATGAGAAGTTCGACAGAACTTTGACATCTGCTGGCTTTGTTGTAAATGAAGCCGATAGATGTGTGTACTATCACTACGGTGGGGGAGAAGGAGTGATCTTGTGCTTGTATGTTGTTGACATACTGATTTTTGGGACCAACCTCAATATGGTTGAGGAGGTCAAGGACTTTCTATCCAAGAGTTTTGAGATGAAACATTTGGGAGTGGCTGATGTGATTCTTAACATGAAGCTACTGAGAGGAGGTGATGGTGGGGTTACACTTGTGCAATCTCATTATGTAGAGAAGGTCTTGAGTCGCTTTGGTTATAGTGACTGCAAGCCTGTTTCTACTCCTTATGATCCTAGTGTGTTATTGAGGAAAAACCGAAGAATAACAAGAGATCAATTAAGATACTCTCAGATCATTGGCTCATTGATGTATTTAGCTAGTGCTACGAGACCTGACATCTCGTTTGCTGTGAGCAAGCTAAGCCGATTTGTTTCAAATCCGGGAGATGATCATTGGCGTGCTCTTGAGAGAGTAATGCGCTATCTAAAAGCAACCGTGAGCTATGGTATTCACTATCTTTGGGTACCCAAAGGTCTTTGGAGGGTTCTGATGATTCAAACTGGATCTCGATCTTTGATGAGATAAAAGCCACGAGTGGATATGTGTTCACACTTGGAGGTGGTGCTGTTTCTGGAAGTCTTGCAAGCGGACCATCTTAACGAGGTCAACTATGGAAGCGTAACTCACGGCATTAGACACATAGCAATCGTTGAGGCCGAGTGGCTTCGTGAACTCCTTATGGATTTGCCGGTGGTTGAAAAACCGATACCGCTATCTCGATGAACTATGATAATCGATCAGTAATTATCAAGGTGAACAGTTCTAAGGACAACATGAAGTCATCTAGGCATGTTAAAGGCGGTTGAAGTCCGCCGAAAGCTGAAAAACTCGGGTGATAGCGTTGGACTATGTCCGAACGACTAAAAATCGGCCGACCAATTTACAAAGGGTCTATCACGTAATGTGATAGATAGTGCATCGAGTGGGATGGGCACAGAGACCCACATGAGTCATACCACAGTGGTAACCTGTTCTACGTGATCGGAGATCCCGTGAAGTAGGATGGTGAAACAAGCTGTTAGTTGACTGGGAGGAGAGACCTTACAGGGCTCATTTCTTCAATGATGCGCTTCTCTCCTATTCTGTATGGCAGGTTGGTTTTTTACCTCAATGTGATCCGAGTGGCTTATTTAGAGCAGAGATGTCGGCCTACAGGACATCTTAGAAGGAACACACCTATATGAGTTCGACTGCTGGTCACAGTCTATGAGATTTGGGTGATCTCTAGACACTCATGAATAGGCATGGAGTATGACTTATACGCTCCAACTAGGGAGGATGCTTTAGGCAGCCTAGTACTAGTAAAGGAACTGGGTAAAGCTTGTTCGCACAAAACTGTCAATTCAAGGCATAGTCCATTGTTCAGTTGTGGATGAGTGTAACTCCTTTCCTAGGTGGATGTTCAACTTAACGATCTCCATCGAAACAACGGTATATCAAACAATGAATCGAGAACATTTCTCGTGTGCCTTGAATTTGGTGGGGATTGTTGGATTAATTGGGCTTGGTCCATTTAATTTAGCAATTAATCAAATGAAATTCCTAGGCCCACATGGAAAAAATATTTAGTCCCATATGGAGAGTTGAATGGGAGTTACACCACTTTAAAAGGTGGAACGTGGTAACCCCTTGTGGAATTGGAAAGAGCCAACACGCGCGCGCGCTCGCTTCGCTTCGCTTCGCTTCGCCTCGCCACGCCACGCCACGCCACGCCGAGCCGAGCCGAGCCGTGCGGTGCGTGTGCGTGTGCGTGTGCGTGCGCGCAGGCGTGTCGGGTGCGTGCGCGTTTTTCTTTATCTATTCGAAAATCGTAACGCGATCGACTCATTGCGCGATAGCGGTTCGATTACTAGTGAATTATGGCTATGGTTACTTTGAGTAATGGCTACGATTACTAGTGACTAATAGCCGCGATTACTCGCTCTTCGTTTTCTTTGTTACAAAACTCTCTCCACTCCATACGGGATGAAAAAAGAGGATTTTGGTTCTGTTTTGTGCTGTGCTAAGTAATCTCCGGTCCAAAACTTTACGTGCAAAGAGTTCTGGGCGAGTAGGCCTCCGAAACTCCGTCCGTTCGCGTACCTGCACGGGTAGACGGGCAATCAAGTTTTTGGGGAGCGCATTGGCGCGACTGCTCAATCTGTGAAGAACGCCATCTACTTCCTGGTGGTGAACTGTTCGCGAGACTGCACGGCGAACATCTACCTGCATCACGCCTCGATCGACTACATCGAATAGACCATCATGTCGACTGATGGTAACGGTGCCTCCGGTGTCACCGACACTGGCCCCGCCCGAGGGTATAACATGAAAACTTTTCTGGTGTATTTGTTTCTGTATGTTATGAATTTGATAATAGATGTTGCTGTTAGCTTGTTCATAAGCAAATATGAATACATCATTGTTGAATCACTCATGCTTTTGTATGTCATGTTTTATATGCTGAATTTCTGGATTAAAATATACCGAAAATTGACTAAATATTCAACAGTGTTTTCTCATACAAACATTAGTCATAGTTAGTTTGTCCAGACTCTAAAAGAAATTTGGTTCTGCCACTGCCCCTGGATGATATGATATGCATTAATCTTGATGAGCATTTTCTCCAAATCTCTATCTGTATCATTCTTCGCTTTTAGAAAAGGCCAAATCAGTGGTCGTTCGGAGCTCATAATCAGGACGGGCACGTGGGGCACCGAAAACGCCGTTCATTTATGCATTAGTGAGCCATGTAATAATAATGTGGACAATTTCTTTAACAGTGATATCCAAATTTATGTTATACACTAGCAGTAACAAATTTTTTATGACTAATAATTCATTATTATTAATTCAATTTTAAATAAATCAAACTAATTTTTATGAATAAATAAATTAAGCCAATTAGACCCTTCACGTACATACTCGTTACACACCACGCTACTCTAGCTTGCTTCAATTGGATTTCATGCGATGGAGTGAAAAGTTCAAAGCAGCAAGTAAAGCATGTTAATTTTAGGCACCGTTTAAAACAATTTAAAACTATTTTGTACTTATATCTTATACTTTTTTTATTATTAAGTAATTTTATCTTTTTTTTAGTTTTTTAGATTTTTTTTGGGCTTTTTGGGTTTTTTTTCTTTTTCTCCGTATTCTTTTGCATTGTTTGTGATGGGCTAACATGTTTTTTTCTATTTTTTAAATGTAATTATGTCAAATAAGTTAATTTCGTTAAAGTAAAAAATAAGCCATCTACAATTAAAAAATATAAATCAATGCTAAACTGAGCGCTACCTTATTTCCCCTTAAAATCATTCATAATTTTTCTAATTTGTTGTGGCATCGTTGTCTATAGCATATTAGAAATGCTCTGTTTAGGTAGGAGAAATAGAGGGCTTGTTTGTACGTGCAATGAAAGGAGATCGCGCGAGGCCAGTGGAAGGTACGTAGCTAGGAATCAGGACACTTGCACGATACTTCTTGCGTGTCATCGTCCTTCTCGTCAAAAGTATTCTGTTCGTTTCTCCGCCGCATATCAGAGAGAGAGTGATGATACTAGAAAGAGGGAGACCACGTATGAAAACCAACATGAACGGTGAAAGTTCAAGACGACTCATGCTGTCCCAGGAACGGGTAAAGCCACCGGTTCGAATCGAAACGTACGTAGGTTGCTTTCTACAGAAAGGACACATATACGTACTGGCCATGACTGGAGTACATATACAGTAGGAAACCAGAGGCATGCGTGACATGTGTCGTCTATGCCGGAATTGGTACTTAGTTACGTAGTTAATTAGATGCTTCGAACTATACTTTTCCAAACGGATGTTAATTTCGTTGGAAAATCGTACCAAAAGATTGATCGATTTGGGATACACGATATTAATTGGCATGGCACGCATTGTACTTAAATGGGCCGATTTATGAATACGCGATATCCTTATATCCTTTGCCCTATATAACGAGTATGTCACCAGGCTAGTGTTGCATCATGAACAGTAATTGCAAAAGAAAAAAAATTGAAGGAACAAAAAAGAAAAGAAAAGAAGATAAAATGCAGAGCTGCAGTTGATTAAAGATCAGCGGCGGTGTACGTAATTAGGTAGCTAGAGATCGACTTACACGAAGGCGGTGGAGTAGGACCACTTGGCCGCGACGGGCACCTGCAGCGGAGGCAGCGTGTCGGCGACGGTGACCAGGATGGTCTTGGTCTGCCGGTCCACGCCCATCACCACGGCGGCCACGAGCGTCGCCGCCAGGATGAGCACGCGCAGAGCCACGCCGCAACCGTCCACCGGCGGTCCGCCGCCGCCCGCCGTCGCCCCCATGTAACCCCTGCGGCTGTCGGAGGCGCCGCTCACGCCGTTGAAGCCGGGCTTCGCCCTCGACTCCATCGCTGCGGCGCGCTGTGGTTAGGCGAGCAGAACGGTGTGTGTGCGTGTTTTTTTTTTCGGCACAGTGTGTGTGTGTTCACTAGTTGAGACTTGAGAGGGAGGTAGGCACGGTTGGTCGTGGAGGTGTACGTACAAGAATGTGTAGGGGTCAGTATTTATGGTCGAAAGAGGTGGGGTCACCACGATTGGTATGGTTACCACGCACAACACTAGCCGGTCTCGGGGTACGTGTTGGAATTAATGGGGGGAAAGCACGACCTGTTCTGTGTTTGTTCAATGGTAATATAAGTCCTAATTGAAGGCACGGCTTTGGTACCGTCAGATCCAAAAATCAACGCTGGAGAGATCAAGAAGGCTTCAGAATATCTTGCAAGAAATTCAAAGCATCTCGCATTTCTCGGTTCAAATCTCCGAATAGCACACTGTTCGTCTCTACCTTTCCAATACGCTTGCATGAGATGAGATACTCGGTTCCTGAACACATCATATGATTCTTCTTTTCCTGCGAGGGGTATCTTTCTTGAATAATTGGTTCAATAAGGATCCGGAATTTGGAGCGGAGGATCGAACACATAAAAGGGTAAGATTTACCTTAATTTGATAGGTATGTTTGCACAAAAAGAAGATGAACATGCTAAGTTTCGTGCTAGTTAGTAAAGGATTGTTTCTTCCAAACGTTGCTAGCTAGTCCAACACGCCTCACTTTCATTTCCCGGTGAAACAAGGTTTACATGACGCTCATGCCATTTAACGTGGATTGTACTGTAACATGAGACAAATCGTGGAAGGAACTAGTTAACTACCGCGATAACAATTAACAACGAAATTATGGATGCTTCTGCTGCACCCGGTGATCGATTAGCATATATGTAAGCACTATTATTCCAAGTTCAATAAATGTTGGCTGAAGGGAAACGACAGTACAATTGCACTCAGTTAAGCAAGTCCGTTCAGTTGGATCTTTGTCGCGGCTGAGGGATTCACACAGTGATGGATCTAGAATATTCAGAATAGATATTCGAAATTAATAAGATATTATTTTAATAAAGAAAATATAAGTCAATCTATAGTAGCAAAAAAGTACAAATTATTTTTGGGACTTAGAAATAGGGATACACTTGTCTTCTTGTCGACGTACGCTGTTTACCTTGCTGTCCTCAGTGGCCTAGAAATCATCGCCGCGTGCTCCCTCTCTGGACCCTGGCTCCTAGGCGGTCCAGCTAAACCCTGCTTTAGCTATATATTATAATAGACATTGTACCGACTTCAGCTATACCGACCAAAATTACATGCGACAGTCTCTCTCTTTGTACTCTCTCTTTCGAACAGCCAGAATTCAAAAGTTATAAACTATAAACCGCATCCTAAAAGAACACACCATAGAGCTTTTAGTGCACACAATGGGATATTGTGAGTTCCATCTCTGATTATGTGGACTTCATATACGTATGTGTCGTCGTTCATGTGGGTGGAGCTGGTATTTAATATGAGGGTATATATAATAGTATAGACGGTGGTTGTCTCTAACACACCTCTATATCATCTATAGATAAAAGTAAAAACAACTCATATAATGAATTGTCTATATAGTTATTTGTAATAGCCCCATGCAGTTAATAGATTGTCTAATAGTTGTCTGTAGTGGCCCCATACAATTAATAGGCTGTCTATATAGTTATCTATACAATGGTGTATAGTAGAAAGCCGCCTATAAGACTGTATTATATGTTAAATAGTATATAATATTTTTTCTCTCTTCTTCTTCTATCTCATCCATATTCATATATGATATAAGCTTATAGATAGCTGACATGTACCATTTGTACATGCCCTGAGCTATGATGTGCATCGGCAAGACATCAAATTCAACCCATTGTAAAGTGTCTGATTGAGAAGTCAAGAGAAAACTCCTCCTCTTGTTCCCTGCCTGTCTCCCTTCCTCACCACCTCCTCCTTACGTAGCTTCAGATCCGGCCTCCTTCCCATATCTCCTTCACACTGTGGTAGACTCAAAATTTTCAGAATAGATGTTCGAAGTTAATAAGATATTATTTTAATGAAAAAAGTAGAAGTCAATCTATAGTAGCAAAAAACAAAGTACAGATTATTTTTGGGACTTAGAAACGGGGGTGCACTTGTCTTGTTGTCGACGTGTGCTGCTTGCCTTGCTGTCCTCGGCAGCCTAGCCATCGCCACCGCGTGCTCCCGCTCGGGACCCTTGCTTCTAGGCGGTCCAGCTAGATCCTGTTTGGTGCTCGCTACTGCTCGCTTGCTACCTGATTTAATTTTTGCATAAACTCAATTTTAGCAAAAAAAACATTATTCATCTCATCTAATCAACTGGCAAAAATGTTGTTTGGGCTCAAATCAAAATTATTGCAATTTCAGTAGTTAATGAGTTCAAAATTGAAATGAGTTAATTTTGAATGAAAAAAGTTAATGAGGATCAACTCGATAATGACTCATTAGATCAGATTTAAAACAACAACTTAAAAGACAAATAAAATGATTTGATGACGAACTACATCAATTTCGAACGAAACTCGATAATTGCTCGTTAAGCTCGATAGCTACCCCGACCTCTTTGAACCTTCAACTGGACTGCAGTTTTTCAGACAAATTAGGAAGGGAGGTGTAATATTCGGTTAAAATCTATTAGAGGTATAAATATAAAGCATTTAGTTCAATTATTAGTATATATATAACTAATATGTCTATTTAATACAAATCATTTTTTTAAAAAAATTAGATGTTCAACCGAATACCTATGAATATAAGGACCGCCCCTGCCTTCACATTGTACTTACTATTTTTTTTAGAGACGCTGTACCAAGTACTACCATATATAGTTTGGTCGCCAGGTTGGTTGAGCCTGAGGGTGCGCTCAAATCGGCTTCTGAGAGCGCGGTGGCGATGGGCGTTAGCGATAGGAACACTGTAGTGCACTGTAACGCGTTTGTCCGTTTCCTTTTTTTCGAATTTTCGAATTTTGTTTTTTTCCTCGTATTCCTTTGTATCGTCCGCTCTAGATTAATATGCCGCTTTTATTTTTATATTTTTTTAGATTTAATTATGCATAATAAATCAACTCAGTTATAGTAAGAAATCAGTCAGCTACAGTAAAATTTTAGCAAAAGATAAAAGTCATCGCTATTCCGAACGTTACGTGAGCACGCTTTAGCTTCTAGCTTCTGCTTTTTTTCACTATTCAGTATTTCATCTTTTTCTGAATTTTTTTAGATATTTTAGGTTTTTTTGTATTTTCTTTTTTTCCGTGTTTCTTTGCATTATCCCTAATGGGTTAACATGTTTTTTCTATTTTTATATTTTTTTTAAAATTAATTATGCTTAAAAAGCCAAATCAGTTATAGTAAAAAAAGTTAATTATAATAAAATTTTAATTAAAAATTAAAAATCATCGCTAAAACGAGTGTTCCCTATATATGGCGCCGCGGTGTCAAAGGTGCAGTTCGCTAGCCATGTACAGCACACGTACGTACACCCGACAACACGGCCATTGAAGGCTCTAGTTTTTTTTTTCCCTGCAGCTAACAAGGAATTGCGGCGTACTTACGTACGTCTTTATTAGTTCTATTCATTTTTTAAAGGCAAAAAATGGCCCAAAGTCATTAACTCAGCATTAATACGAGAGATGCAGGACAGCCGCCCACAGAGTTACAAAGGGACCCTGAGAAGATAAGATATTACATAACAGTCCTTGAAACTTTGAGAGCTTCAGACGCCGAATCGATGACTCCTCACCTAGCCTCGTCCCTACCATCTGTTGTGCATTTGCCGGCTATCGCGGGCACCGGAAGGAACGTGGGGGCCTCCTAGAAGCGGAGGTTGAGGGGAACGCCATAGGATGCTCGAAAGCCTCGTATGGAGGCGGCCGCCGGAAAGCCAGAGGTGAACTCCAAAACAATGGAGAGTACTACATTATTTAGTATCGAGGGGGTACCTTGAGCCCCTAGACCAGTACCACGTGCGAACGACGATGACCATCGCCAACGGAAGGTGACATGGATGCACAACGTCAACAATCAACAAGCCGGGGAGTAGGGTAGCCTTCACTAACAGAAGAATCGCCTAGATTTGGATGGCCGGAGTGCGAGCTTGGGAGTATTTACAGCAAAAGGAGGGAATTCCCGTTCTGTCCGACTAGGAACGCGGAGGAAGAAGCCTCAATCCCAGCGCGGCCGAGCAGATGCGGAGGTGCCCATGGCAGAAATGCCTTCAGATCGAGACCAGGAGCACAACTGAGTCCTCCACCACCAGCAGCGTTGGTAGGAATCTGGTGTTGTAAATATTGTAGTATAAACATATAGTTATAATTAATTCTAACATATTTTATAAAGACAAAAGTATAATATAACAAGTATATAAATAACTTATTTAACATATAACTATATAAACTCCTTAAGCCATTACGAAAGAACATATGCTTCAAACATATATCATGCAAAACTCAAAAATCAGCATATACAATTGAAAATAACTGCCACTAAATGCTGATCTAACCAGAAACAAATTATATTGCATATTATTAATTGCTCTCAGAAGGTTAGTTGCACAAGATTCATTCTTAGCCATCTCTGCCACAACAAGTATCAATCTTGATTATATATAACAGTTGTAGATTAGACCATTAGCTTTAAAACAAACTTAGCTATTAAAGGAAACAATTAGATCATGAAAGTATTGTTGCAGTACAGAATAAATGCTCCTTTTAATCAACCTACTATTCAATCAGCATGAACCATATTGATTAAAGCAGGACAATAGAGTTTGGTTAACTGAACTGAACCAAGTCCAAAATCAGAACTGAACCAAGTCCAGAATCAGAACTGAGATAACTCAATGAGCATCAAGAAATGTACAGCACAATGAATGATCAGAACAGCTAGCTAACTACAAGCTCAAGGTCCATCTACCATCACATTCAAATATAATTTCAGATATATCATTTCATCACAGAGCAATACCACAGAAGCTTCTTTGCAATTACCAACTTATAGATCAATGAAGTAGATCACGAAATTGCAAAGAACTAACAGCCAGTGTACTCATAGTGATGGTGATATTCAAAATCACCATGAAGAAACAAACCGAAAGTAACAAGGCACGTACATAGCGCTGACCTAGAAAACCAAGCACCCCACTATACCAAGCTAGGAGGTGATGGCAATCGGAGATACAATGCCACACTTCCACCTCGAGTAGCCGAAGTAGAAGCCGAGGGTCGGGTGGACGCCGCACAAGACCAACGAGAGCTCCGACCAAGAGCACCTGTGAACACCAAGAACAAGTCACGATCTCTCCTCCAAACTCTCGGCACAACACCTAGCCGAATCAATCTCTAGAGGTTAATCCCCAAACCTTTCCCCTCTGCTAGATCCAAGGAAAAGGGACAACAAAATCGTACGGGGAAGAACCCTAGAATAACGATTTGGCTGCTCAGCCGATGGCGACGGGGAATAATCCGGCCAGCAGCTCTCAAGGCTCAAATCGTAGATCTACCGAGGGAGGAGGAGGAAGAGGAACTAGAGGCCACCTCTTATAAGGGAGTGGGGAGGAGGAGATGGGATATGGCCCATGGCCAGCGGCCGAAGCTGTCGGGCCGTTAGCATCTCCAGCGTCGCCGTCCACCCACAATACCTGGTCGCATGGGAGACTTGCTCAAGCAGAGCCGTCGAGAAGAACTGCCACCCACGGAGAAATCCAGGAGAAGCCGCGCGGGGAGGAGACGCAATCTCCTCCCCTTATCTCTTCATTCAGCCCGCTGATAGGTAGGTCCTACCTTTTTTTCTTTTCCCTCAATTAAGAAATTATCAAACTGCCCTTGCTATACAACATCTGGTCCGCTTAGATCTGAAAGCACCAACAAAGGGAAGCCACCAAAGAAGAAAAGGAAAACTAGGCTAGCTAATATACATCAGGAGTAAGGGATGGGTCCCCCTCCCGCTCAACATCGACAAGGGACCTGGGAAGAAGAAGGGGAGGTGGGCTAGCCGGATCTTGCAAGGAAGAAGGAGTTTCTGTTTTTACATGGGACAACGGAGTTCAAGAGTTAGTTTGGATGAGTGTACTCTTCTGGTTAATTATTTTGTTGTTGTATTAGTTCTATTCATTAATATTTGTGCCCTTCAAACGCTCTGCTAGCTAGCTCACTTCCTTAATCTTCACCAATTAAGTACACTCATTCGGTCCCCAGGTACTTTGCGCTCACGCATGTGTTCATATGGATGATTAGGGCTAGGTTCTTTTGGATTTGCTGCTTGTGGCTTTTGGTTTATGCTATATAACTAGTTTTTAAATGGTGTATCTTTTTAAGATGGGGTCTGTAAGTCGATTGTAGTAGGTATTGTACTGACTTCAGCTATACCGGCCAAAATCGCACGTGAATATCTCTCTCTTTGTACTCTCTCTCGAACAGTCAAAATTCAAAAGTCATAATCTATAAACCGTAGCCTAAAAGAACCCACCGTAGAGCTTTTAGTGCACGCAATGGGATGTTGCGAGTTCCATCTCCGATTATGTCAACTTCACATACGTATGTGTCGTCGTTCTTGTGGGTGGAGCTGGTATTTAACATGAGGCTATATACCATGGTATAGACGGTGGTTGTTTCTAATACACCTCTATATTATCTATAGATAAAAGTAAAGATAACTCATATAATGGATTGTCTGTATAGTTATTTGTAATGGCCGCATACAGTTAATAGATTGTCTATATAATTATTTGTAATGGCCCCATACAATTAATATGTTGTCTATATAGTTATAAAGCCATCTATAAGACTGTATTATCTATTAAATAGTAGACAATATTTTTCTCTCTTCTTCTATCTCCTCCATATTCATATATGATATAGGCTTATAGATAGCTGACATGTACCATTTGTACATGCCCTGAGCTATGATGTGCATCGGCAAGACAACAAATTCAACCTATTGTAAAGTGTCTAATTGAGAAATCAAGAGAAAACTCCTTTTGTTCCCTACCTATCTCCCCTCTTCACCACTTTCTCCTTATGTAGCTTCAGATCTGGCCTCCTTCCCCTATCTCCTCCTCGGCTCCTCGCCAACATCGAGCGGGAGGGGGTCCACCCTTAATCCCCTGTATATTACCCTAGTTTAGCCTCTAGCTTCTTCCTTGGTGGGTTCTTCTCCGACTTCATTTGTCTCTGGCAACCTCAAGGAGTAGATCTAGTGTTCTTCCTCGTAGTGGTGCTGCCTACTGGTCAATTTCTATCATCGTCGTTGTGCTTCTTACAGCCCCCTCCAAATCCTTTGGATCTAGATCTAGATCTAGATCCACTAGATCTTGAGCTAGCGATGCAATGTTCCTCTTGATCGATGTCAGGATCCTCCGCCTACTGACCACTGGAGTAGCATGGTGTCATCCACCGCCACCTCCATGATGTTGGTCCTGTATATTCTCGACGTCATTTACCTTGGTGAGTCTCCTTGAAATAATTTTCCATGTGTGGATTTGTCATTCATCGCCATGCCTGCAAGTCGATCGCCTCTTTTGGTCATCGTGTATTCTCCCCTTGCTGCCTTCACCCTGATCCAAATCTCTAGTCCCACATGCTATTCCAATCAACCCATCCTTTGTAATGTTGAGGAGGCCAATTAAAGGAGGGGTGCATAGGCACTTTTAAAATTCTATTTGGCTAAAACCGAGTTTTAATGAGTATAAGAAAACAAACCACAATTGATATGGTCTTTTTTTAACTTAGTGTTCGGAGACTTGCCAATCTCCCATAGTTCACGTTGAGGTAAACCCAAATGAATTGGATTGACTCCATAAATTAAGTCAAACACCTCTATTCCACTAGTGGTAACTGCTTTTTCTTCTAGGTAGGTGAGCTCCTGATGAGGACATCACACTTGTGGATACAAATAAGACTTCTCAACTTGAAGCAATACAAGGGCCAATTACAAGAGCACGTGCACGACAACTAAATTATCAGGTCAATTCTTTCCTAGGAATGCATAACTGTTTAATGGAGAAGAGATTGCTACCTGATGCACGTAATGTTCTTTTACTCAGGAACTTAGGAGCTGATGAAGCACAAGGAGTACAAAATGGAGAGAAGCATGTGCAAGCAAAGTACAAGAGTCACCACATCACTTTGGTGCCAGCTCAAGGAACAACTCCAGTGGGACACAACATGGAATCCAATTCGGCCTCCAGGTCAATTCGGAGTCAGCCTGATAGGTCCGACTTCAAATGAGCATAACTTTTGCGTACAAAATCCAATTGAGGTGTGCAAGTACAGCATAGAAACAAGAATTCATCCACTTTCCAATGGATCTGGCCCCACTACGAAATTCCTTTTGTGCGCACCACAATCATCAAAACAAGGCGACGCTGACTCAGCCTGACAGGTCCAAATTTAAATGCTCATAGATTTCGCATGAAGAGTCCAAATGGAAAGTGTGAGTACAGCATGGAAAGCTTATTCCGTCCCCTTTCCAACGGATCTGGCCCCATCCCAAAATTCCTTTTGTGCGCGACGCAATCCACAAAACAATCTTCGGTTCTGGAAACAGAGATAGAGTTTGCTATTATTTGATTACTTTCCATGTGTTATGAACATTCCATAAGTAAGGGCCTGCGTGCCCCTATAAATAGAGGCTCATTTGGCCATGTAACTCAGGCTTGTCTAGATTAGTTTTCCACCGTGAAACTTCGTCGTGCGTTCTTGTGTCGACTAGACCAACAACTGCGATTGCAGGCCTCAACCCCTTTGTGTTTCTCAGTTATATTTGCAATAAGATTGCTCTTTCACTTGTTCTTGCTTGTTCTTTGATTGCTTGCAGGAATTGAATCTCGTGTTCAGGTCAACCGCGTTCTTGGCACAGTTGATAGCGACTAGGGTGTGGTGTAGCGATTGCAGGACGGACTTGGTCGTCTCAGTCAAGTAGCCTCTTCGTCAACGTCATATCAAATCGAATTTATCCTTCTCATCGGAAGATCGGGCCACCCCCTCATCAGCTCAAACCTTCACGACATGTCAGTCCTTCTCACAAACTTCTTGAGAAGATTACTAGACCACGATGCCTCTAACTCCATCTAGAAGTTGGCAACCTCTGAGAGTAATAAGCCAAGCCCATTGCTTGACTCTCACCAAGTGCAACGCATGCACAAGCACAAATGGATACTCAATTCACCTCTAGATGCAACACATGCAACTAGAGACTTCTTCTCCTTGTTGCCATTTCTTGTGACTGTCATAGGGTTGTATCTCCTATAAAGAAATGGGGTTAGGGCCTAATAGGCCTTATTTCCTTAAAAAAAATTGCATGTGGTAAATAGCCGTATGAAAATTAACCACACACACACACATATATACACACACACACACACACACCCACATGTTCATTTAATATATAATATAATGGATTGTATAATGATAAAAGATCTATTATCACCAAAAAGACAAAATTCGACGCTAGAAGGAGGGCTTGAACCTCCGACCTTGTGGTTAACAGCCACACGCTCTAACCAACTGAGCTATTCCAGCTTTTTGCTCATGTTTTCTTTGTAATGTTACTAGTGGTAGCTGCTTTTTCCTCTATGTAGGTGAGCTCTAACCTTCACGGCACGTCAGTCCTTTTCACAAACTTCTTGAGAAGATTACTGGACCACGATGCCTCTAACTCTATCTAAAAGTTGGCAACCTCCAAGAGTAATAAGCTAAACCCATTGTTTGACTCTCACTAAGTGCAACGCATGCACAAGCACAAGTGGATACTCAATTCACCTCTAGATGTAACACATGCAATTAGAGACTTCTCTCCTTACTCACAAAATACAATACATGCACAATTAAAATGAGTATCTTACACTAGCTCAAGAGAATGGAATGAGATGTAGCAACCATTCTCCCAATCAACCAAGGTGAGTATTTATAGCCCACACACAAAAATTAGCCATTGGGACAAGTTTCAACAGAAATCAGCGGGGTCAGTACTACCGCCAACTAATGGCTGGTTGTACTGCCCTCCTCTGTAATGGCTAGAACAATAGTCGTTATAGTCACTACCAGTTCGACCGTTGGCTAGTCAAACTATCACGATGATCGGTCAAACCACTCCACCAAAATCACCAAACAGGTAGTGCTGTGGAAAAAAACAACTAGTACACAAAGTGCGGTCATACCGCTTGGGCTAGTCAGACCGTCGACCGGTCACACCGCCATGAAGGCTAATCAGACCACTTGCATGGAGTCAGTCATACCGTCCTTGCACGACACAGAGAAAAAAATCCATAGCGGTACAATTGTCAACACATTTCTGATCATACCATTGTCCAATTGGACCGGCCAACACATGGTGGTCATACTGCTGTGCAATTTCTAGCTAGGACAGAGATACATGTATTTTAATAAATTTACAGATCATATTTGCAAACCATAGTACCATACACACAAGAATTAAAACTTGATTCATGACAAGCTGCAAAAACACATTCACACACTTTAGAATCATAATATAACATCTGGGAACATGAACTTAGATCGTTTGCTAAAAGCATTTCTAAACTTAAGTTACATGCTACAAGGATTATGCATGAGGTTCAACTATTTATAAAATACATTCGCAAACATAAGCATCATGCCACAAATAGTAGGTGCATGGACTTCAACCATTTACAAAAATATATTTACAAACTCTAATCACATACTAAAAGAATTTGCAAACACCTCCACTCCTTTGCCCATTCTATCCACCTCCTCTTCCACTTCACCTCATTCCACCTCGCTTGCACCACCACGCCATAAGTCACTGGGAGAGGAGAGAAGACAAGGAAGAAGACGAAGAGAAGGAAAGATTAGGTTGATGAGTGGACCCCACCTTTTTTAAAATTTTTTATTTATCCTATTGATTGAGCTACCATGTCTACTAAAACCTATTGACATGGCTTTCAACATAGCAAAAACCATTGATGAAACCAATCTAGAGGTAAAAAGTGAACGATACTGATAGTTGAGATATGTCGGTTACCAATTTTATAGTTGAGGGTTTAATTTTAGACAAGACATAATAGTTTATGGGAGGCAAATGGACTTATTTAATAGCTTTTCCTTTAAAAAAATTCTACCTACTGTAACTCACTTATTAGGCTATTAACTGATGCACATACTGTGCCAACGACAATTGTCACCAGTGGTCACTGCACCAGGGAAGCGACACTACCGGCCGGCCCGGCGAAACCGTAGACGTGGAGCACGCGGTGCGTGAACGGAAGGAGGGCGTCGAACGTGGCGCGCGCGGAGGAAGGCAGCGCGCGTACGTGGGCGCGCACGGAAGCATGGGCGAGTGATGTGCGGAGGTTGGCAGTTGCACCTGTGTAATGCAGGTGCTAGCTGCGCGTGCTAGTACACCAGTGCGTCGCGCGACCGAATTTAATGTTAGGGATAAGCTGAGCTGCATGCCATCGCATCGCAGGTCATCGCGAGCGACGGTTGCCCATCTTTTCTCCGGGCAGCAGCTACGCACGCATGTCCCTGGATTTCTCCGGCACGTGCATGCCAGCCAGCTCGGAACCGCATGCTTCGACGTCGTCCGCATGTGCACACCGTGGTTCCAGACGTTGCTGTCCATTTTCCATGCCGTAGAGGTACGCCTTTGTACGTACTGTTGGCTCAGAGGGTATTTGTGTAATTTCACAATTGCTAAAAAAAAAGAAAAAAAGGAGAGTGGGATATGGGCCCCACCTGTCGGTGAGGCAATGTGACAATAAGGCCTAACTCGCTGGTGATTTCGGCCTGGGGGAGCCGGGTCATTTGGGCGGAGGTGACCGCGCCGCTCGGGCCGTTCCGCGGTGGCACACGGCGTGCGGGTCCTCCGGGCCGTTCCACGGCGGCGCATGGCGTGCGGGTCCTTCGGGCGGAAGGCTGCTACGGTGCGCTGGACCATGGTGACCGAGTCATGTGGGCGGGAGGCGGCCGGGTCTTGCGGGTGAGGGGCGGCAATGGAGGCGACACTGGGCCGGCAGTTTCGGTTGTTGGCCATTGGCCGCAGCCCGTCGACCCCTCTCCGCTCGGCTATAAAAGGCTATCCCCTTCTCCTTTCTTGGCATCCAAACAGTAAGTCCTCTCCTTCCTCTCAATCTCTAGTTCCTCTCTATTGGTCTTCGATCTGTGGTACCGGTGCTTGAAATCCGAGTTTCTCCTTCCTGTGTGCTTCTCTCTTTAAGCCTTGCACCGAGAACTTGGAGGGGAGTCGGATTTGGGAAGCTTTGGCTGGGTTGACAGACGAAGTGAGAGGTTGAGGTTTGAGGGTGTGATTCCTGGGCGCTCTCTAGTTGGAGCGCTCAGTTGTCCTGTGCGGCGTTCTCTGATCCTCGACTTTGACCTCGGCGACTTGGGGAAGAAGTGTGGCATCGTATCTCCGATTGCCTTGGTTCTTGCTACCACAGCAGGGTGTTTGGTTTTCTGGGACAACGCTTGTGCGTGCTTTCCCACCGATTGATTCTTCTTGGTGATTTCGAATATCACCACCACTGTGAGTTTTTCGGTTGCATACTTTGCATTCTGTGATTTAATCTATACTCGAGAAATGCAAAGTGTTTGTGGGCTAATTGCTCAATGAAGATAATAGCTTTATGTTGAAATTAGATGATTAAAACTGAGCTCTGAATCTTATTGCTTCTGTCATTTTGTGTATACTCTGCTGATATATATTCGGTGTACATGTTCATTCTATAATTACTATAGTTTATATATTGATTTCATATATGTTCTCCAATTCAGCTTGTGCATGACTTGATAAAATTGTGAGTCTACATTCTGGTAGAGTATTAAATCAATTTGGGCTGAATTTTAGTGAAATATGGTGGTTACTTGATCTGTACTGCTAGCCGAATTTATATTCTGAGATTGAGATTTAGAGCTCAAAGGTTTAATCTTCTTTCATATATCTAATTAATGAAGAGTATAAAGCTATCGTAGCGGGACGGCCAAGTTCAACTTGTGTAACCCTACAATCTGAGAGCAATATTAATCAATCTTAAATCTATATGCTAGATTTGATACTCATACTGTTTGTGATACTTTACATAATATTTTTATTGAGTATATGTTCAGATTTTAATGACTTAAGAGATTGCTTTATTCTCATGCTACCTAAGTCATTCATATGCCATTTATATCATGTCTTTATGATTATTATTTATATTGAAATTAAATTTATGTGTTTATACCGTAATTACTACAACACTTACCAGACGTGCGTGTCAGCTTTCGTTTGGAGGACCTTTGCTCTAGGGCTCTGATTAGCAACAGCAGTAGCTTTGAAAAAGTAATTCTATATTTGTTTTCTTTGCTTGGATACAGTACCTACGTATAAGCTTCTATTTAAGCTAAAGTAGTAAAATTCTACTTCAGTCATCGCCAAATGCTAAAAATGTAAAAATAAAAGGAAAAACTTAGGCACAGCAGCCCATGTCAGAAATGGGCATTCCATTTTTATGCGGATTAAATAATTTCTTAAATACGACTTTAATATTGAATTAAGATCTTAAGGTCCATATGGTCATAAGCTACTAAGCTTCCTAAGGCAATTATCTAAGTACGCTAGTCAGAGATTTCCTATCCGTTTTACCCTATCAGCAGATCGCTCGGAGATTCCATGAATGGTATAAGGGTCCATCTCAAAGGAATTCCTCCCGTGCGGCAAATAAAACATGTGCTTCATTCGCTCTAAACAACACGATGATTTGGCTCAGCATCTTTGACAACAATTGCTATGTAGTTATCTTCACGATTATCTTTCACTGACAACAACTGAAGATCAATTATCATCATATCTCTCTCTTTGACAGCTACCACCTCCTCGATCAGACGGGACAATTCAACAAAGTGTCTTCATGTGGATAGCCGATACCTATTCAATGCTATTTAAGTGTTAACGAGAGAGAATATAGACAATTCGAATACCAATAAGTCCAAGAACTCCAACAATTGGAATCATAACAAAAAGTAGAAGAATAATAGGCAAGACAATAAAGATCTTTCGATCAGTGAGAAGATTGTAGAGATTAGAGTTAGTTACATTTCCTTGTAATATCTTAGTGAGAGTCTTGTAACTAGTTTATAGTAATAAAAATCAACCCTATTCTCTGGGTGAATCATTCTAAAAAAAATCCAGCCTCCTTACGTTTCCCTTGGATCGTTAACACTGGGTCATCCCATCTCCTGTTATCTTTTATGGACTGCTTTTGCTTCCAAGGTCCAATTCAGCTCTGGCATATGGGTCCAAGGCGCACGCAGCTGCTCTCCGCCGAAACCGCAAGGCAAAGGTTCGCAGGCCCAGCAATCGGTGGTCAACTTCAGCCATTGCGCCCATCTATTGGGATGAAATTGGACCCAGCCTAGCTTTGGGTTTGCTCACATAGATCTTACTGTACGGTATGGTCCCTGTATTCTCTCCCGCTTGTATTTTCGGCTTGAAACGGCAGGCAAATTGGAAATCAGAACGGACGCCCAGTTCGATCCTAGATCTTTTATAGGACTTTAGCTTTTCGAAGTGACTTTTCTGTTTTTCTCGCTTTCATCTTGTTGCGAGATAAAGTAAGAGACAAAGTTATATTACACACCTCACTTATCTCTCTTATATCTTTCTCATATATAAAAAAGTATATATCACCCTCACTTTTCTATATATACTCTCTTCGAAAAACTATTTTTAATTATTTTATTATTAACTAAAAACCATCGTCGCAATCAATATGAATACGAATAAACTCTCCAGCAGCCGAGAGCCTATTTTCGCTGCTCTCAGGACCAGGAACGACGCCCAATCGAGCTACGCAGCCAGCCGATGAATGAAGCAACCAGTTGGCCAGCCGATCCCATCTTTCCAAAGGTATGCTGGACGGAGGCACAACCATGTCGTACGTTTGTCCGGTTCCTCCCGTCGCCACATCATGTGCATGTGCGTGCGTGGAACTGTCACGTCCATCCGGCGACATTGCTGAACTTGCACGTCTCTTTCTTTCTTTGTTTCTCTCGGAGTCTCGGTAGCTAGACGGTTTTGGAAGGGAGAAACTTAGAAGCCCAGCTCGTTTAAGCTCTAGCTCTTGCTTTCTAATTTTCTAATTTTATTTTTTTGTTTTCTGTTTTTATACTTTTTTATACTTTTTTTGTATTTTTTACATTGTTCATGATGGAATAATCTATTTTTCTATTTTTAATTTTTTTAAATATAATTACATTAAAAAATTATCAGCAGCTACAGTAAAAAGATCTTAAACAGTGAATAAAGTCAAAAACCACAAATTTAAGCCTAAATGAGTACACCCTTAACTGTACCAGAAGAGGGATCTACATGCTGAATAATTTAGGCTCTGGTTTGAAATGCTGTGGTATTTTGTTTTTATTTTGGACTGAAACGACACTACATGCTATTAGTTTTTTAGATATTAAATAAAATAAAGATAAAGATAAAGTAGAAAAACACTGCATGATATAAAGGAAAAAAAGAATAAATTACGTTTAAAAATTAATATATTTTAAACAGCTTTTAGATTATAAAAAACCCAGAAACCACTGGAGAAGGCTGGACGCTACCGAATTAAGGGCCTGTTTGATATGGCTGTGGTTTATGATTGAAATTTTTGAATTTTAGCTGTTTGCGATAGAGATTACAGAGAGAGATATTTGTTTATGATTTTGGATGGTACAGATATTGGGTTTTTAATATGTACTTCAATTAACTTGTAGATTTCATCTTAAAAAAAATACTTTATTTTAAAGTTAGATAATATAGTAAAAGTTAAAAACCGGTTAGGTACAGATGGTGCTGTTTCGACTATTGAAATCAAAAGCGCAATTTGAGACGAGACCCCGTGCCCTATTTGCCCAAACACGTCACTCTAGATTACGATCCTCGGCTGCGTGGCCGTGGCATAGCTGGAAGCCATCAACTTTTCACCCTTCCCACGACGCACCACTATTCAAATCACCCGGAAGAAAGACGGCCCAACGGCCACGTTACCCGTAATAAAACCCGCCCAATTGCCGCGGTCAGCAGCACTGAGCCTCTCTTCTCTCTCCCCTGAAACGCTCGCGCTCTCTCCCGGGGCTCCTTACCTCTACGTGCCCCTCGGCCACCCCAATCATTCCGCGCCCTCATCCCCTCCCCTGCTTCTTCCACTCCTCTGTTTCTCGAGCCAAACCGCGGACGTGCTCCTCCCATCTCCCCCGCCATGTCCATTGCCGCCCTCCACTCCCTCCCCGCTGTCTACGCCGTTAGCCCGGGCGGCCGCCGGGTCGGACGGCAGGCCCGGCTCGGCCTGCGGGCGAGCTCCGTGGAGACGGCGGCCGCTGCGGTGGCGGTGAACGGGGAAGCAGGGGTGGAAAAGAAGAAGCTAGATGACAAGAGGAGGGGGAAGGAGGAGGAGAGGGGGCTTGAGGTTCTTTATGACGATGGGTTCGGGGGCGTGACCGTCAAGGACTACCTCGCGGCGGCGAGGGCCGTGTCCAAGGACGACGGCGGGCCGCCGCGGTGGTTCTGCCCCGTCGAGTCCGGCCGCCCGGCGGTGGACAAGGCTCCCCTGCTGCTCTTCTTGCCAGGTTGGTTGTGTCAGCAACAATGCAATCACAAATTCATCAACACAACAAATATGCACAATTCAACCCCTCGTATTGTACTCAACTTTGAGAATAGCTTCAACCGACAAGTTAGCAGCAGAATTAACAAATCAACACACACAAATAACACAATAATTTACATGGAAAATCGCTCTCAAGGTAAGGAGTAAAAAGCCACGGAACCAACCGGTCCACTCCAAATCTCTACTATTAGCAACAATAAATACGAACCTCTAGAGATTACAACAACAGCAATGTCGTCATCAAGTTACAAACTTGGTATGATCATCAACAACAATCACACTCGACAAGAGGTGTTAACTCAAATAAGCTAAAACAGAGTAGTGTTGTTTCTGTCCACTTCAGTCTTCCGTTCATATTTTGCAAATCACTTACCCAAATTGCCTGAAACTTGGCAGTAACATATTTCAATGAGTTCTTAACATGCCATCAAAATTTCAGCCCAATGGCACCATTTGACTTCTCAAACTAATCAACTATCAAGACCGCACACCTCTGAGCTCACAGCAACCTGAATTGACTAAACCTCCCTCAAATCCGGTGCTCCAATCAATTAGTCCTCAAACCAGCTAACCAAACCGAAGTGCTCTGAGTGTAAAACAAACTCACCAAGTTTTGAGTCTATCCAACCACGTTTGAGCCTTTGACCATGGGCTTAAAGTAGATTAGGCAAGGGCCACCAAGCTGGACAGAGCTTTACTTCTCTCCTCTCTCTTTTCTCTGGCGCTGTGTGTTGTGTTTTTACCGCTCACTCACTAGCAGCCACTAGAGCAACCGAATCGAAGGCAAGAAGTTTTGTGTTTTTGCTTGCTCGCTCCTCTCTCAGGGAGACATCTCAACCGTTGATTAAGAAACAAATCAACGGAATGCAAGCGCTGGCTTGCGGGCTGCAGCTGGACTCCTCATCACCTCCATGTGGAGGGATATAGCCCAGTATTAACTATGTGTTTTCTTTTCTTAAAATTACTGTCCAAATGGTAGTAAAATAAGGATCGTATTGGCTTTGGAAATGAATAGAATGATAAAAGCAGCGCATCAGCGTGAGACGATTTCTAGTCTTCACTTATTTGTGTTCTAACGCTGTTCCTTGAATTGACAACACCGCAGGAATCGATGGTGTTGGAATGGGGCTCATTTTGCACCACAAGTCTTTGGGCAAGTGAGTCTTTCTTCTTAAAGATGTATATTAATGCCATCGCACCTTCTGGAGCGAACTAGTTTTACAATATTGCTTTGCCAACTTTCGCAGCTTCCGTCCTGGCAAGTGCAATGAAATCTATATAAATAAAAACAGCTAGTGAGATTTAAGATACTTTTTTTATTTTGAGGGTAAAAAATTTCACAATAATTCTAAAAAGAGAAAATCCTAGAAATTCTCACATTAATCAAAAAAAGAGAAGCATCTTAACCACTTATTTTGGTGAAACCAGATTATAACAGTGCAGATTAATCATATATGTATATTAGAATTGTATAGTAAATACAATAGTTTTTTAATTATAAATAGTAGAGTTGTATACTAAAGACAACTATATTATAATATTTAACCGTGTATTTGCGCTGGTAAATCTGCTTGTTTGCTAATATTAGCACTCCATTTTTTTTATGATATTAATCTACAAGTTCATGCTAGCTCATGTCGACACCGATAGCGAAATACCAAGGTCATTGCAGGTCAAGCAGGAAAAACTGTTTTCATTTCTATTTAGTCCAGCTAAAGAATGCTACTTTTTTCTTTTCGAAACCTGCTACAGAATGCTACTTGGCTCCGTGAAGTCATTATCCATGAAGTTATTAAAAAAATAAGATTAGGCTTGTCTGTTGATGGTTCATCTACTAGACGTCGATGTTTTTTTTTGTTCTTTAGTTTATCTTTTCACATTAAAACTGCCCCATGTGACAAAATGGACTCTCTTTTTCATTCTTGTTTTCTCTTGCACTTGTCTATGTATCTCTAGTACCTACTACTTATTAAAATACACAAGGAAATATAGTGAACCAGAGACTATTGGTAAATTTAAAGAAGGTTTTTACTCTTACTACATTTTCCCTCCCTTAGACCCCACTATTGTTTCTGGCTGTCAGGAGCTGGTTCAACCACCAATCCATAATTTAATTCTTTTTCCCTCCTTGAATTTGCAGGGTGTTTGAAGTTCGTTGCTTGCATATACCAGTAAATGATCGTACACCATTTGAAGGTACGAAGTTATCCTTATTCATCTAGGCTTAACTGTTGTTCTATAGCTATAACTATTTAAAGACCAACTCACAGCAAAGTTCAGAATAGATGCATTATTTTAGATGTTCTTATTTGCATTAGTTTGGCACGCCCATACCCTCTTGACTCATGAGTACTTGGCCATTCTACTTGCTGTTATGAAACCAAAATACTACATATTCTTAGTTACTCTAAAGATAAGTGTATCTTATTTGAACTCCGGGAGTGCCTATTATTCAACTGTAAGTTCCCAGAAATTTGCAAAGTTATGACCAGGGTTCGAAATCCCACCGGTAACCGGCCGGTTACCGGCGGTTACCGGATTTACCGGTAGGTACCAGGAAGTATTTTACCGGTCCGGTTTGTTTAAATTCCAATTTAAATACGCCATGCGTAGGAATTAAGGAATCCAACAAACTAAGAGCCATGCGTAGGAAGTAAGAAGCATGCGCATGCAGCCATTGAGAAGCATGCGTATGCATGCATACAACCATTAAGAAGCATGCGTATGCATGCATGCTGGATATTAAAAACATGCGCATGCAGCCATTAAGAAGAATGCGTATGCATGCATGCAGAATATTAAAAGCATGTGCATGCAGCCATTAATAAGCATGCGTATGCATGCATGCAGGATATTAAAAGCATGCGCATGCAACTATTAAGAAGCATGCATGCAGATATTAAAAGATACAACAGAATACTAGGGGTCTGCACACAGGATTAATGCTAGCACACGGGATTAATGCTAACACTCAATTTCACAGTTTTTCGGTTTTCCGTAACCGGCGATTACTGGTCTCCTCCGCCCTGCCGCAAAAATTCGTTTGCCAAATTTTATCCGGTTTTTATCCGAGATTTCCGGTTACCAGGCGGTAACCGGCCGGTTACCGGTACCGCCCGGTGGCCGGGATTTACCTAGCGGGATTTCGAACCTTGGTTATGACTATGAAGTCTGTTTGATTAGTTGATTCTTAAAGAGACATGTACTCCAAAAACTTCTCTTTTTCTAATGCATGTGAATATAAATGCATACAGGACTATTACAAATTGTTGAACAATCTATCAAATATGAGCATGATTTGTCACCAAATAGACCGATATACATTGTTGGAGATTCGTTTGGCGGATGCCTGGCACTATCAGTGGCAGCTCGTAATCCACAAATTGATTTGGTTCTCATACTGGTAAATCCAGGCAGGTGAAATTAGTTCTAATTTATTTAGCAAAAATTCCTATTCATCGGACTTGTTTTTTGTGGAATATTGTAACATAACCTGCCTTTTTTTTTCCAGCAACATCATTTGCAAAGACTGCATTGCAGCCCATATTGCCTCTTTTGGAAGCAGTGCCAAGCAACCTTCATGTTACAGTGCCATATCTTCTCAGCTTGGTCATGGGTATACCTCTTCTTCGCTTGTTAATTAATTTATATTTTAGCTTATTTATCCTGTGCATTCCGTCAAATTGTCTGACCTAGTGACCTGATATACTTCGAATAAATTTTCTTGTTATTTCTGTACGAACTAAAGAACTAGCAAATACATGCTGTTTGTTTTTACTTACTTTTTTGTAAGAAAATTAGACTTAAATCGTTCAGGCAGAATTCTTCTTCAGCATATCTACCACTAAAATTCAATTTGTTCTACAATTTTTTTGATCAAGGATGTGTCTGAACAGGTGACCCTCTGAAGATGGCTATGGTTAGCGTTGAAAACAACCTTTCTCCTCTAGAAACTCTCCAGAAATTGTCAGATAGTCTCACTTCAATGCTTCCTTTGCTCACGGTATGTTATCAATTCCTTCTTTTCCTTTTTCTTTGAACTATCTCTCACTTTATTTACACAGACAATTGTTCAGACTTGTGAAGTGTCGATATTTCTATGCTTTCAAAAAAATTATAAACTTCAATTACCAGTCCTCTATCTGTAGATATATCCAAAGAATCATCTTAAACTACAATTTTCTGTAACTTAAACCTTCCTTGCTCAGAACTCAAGACCTGATTCGTGAGACATATTTACTTCAACACTCCTAGGGCCTGTTCTTTTTGGCTGCGGCTGATGGTTTTTGGCTGCGGCCGGTGGCTTTTTGGCTGTTTGCGACAGAGATTGCGGAAATAGAGATACTCGCTTGCGATTTTTGATGGTACAGATATTAGGTTTTTAATGTGTACTACAATTAACTTGTAGACCTCGTTTTAAAAAAATTCTCTGTTTGAAAGTTAGATACTGTAGCAAAAGCTAAAAGCTGAAAAGAATAGGGCTAGAAAAGTATATAGATTGCAATTGCATACTACTATAATAAAAGATGGAGCAACCGGACAAGTCCGTTTCTTTTAGCCCACTACCTTGTAGCAGTGTTCCGTGTATTGTTCTTTCTTCCTGCAAGCTGAAATCAGTTGAAATTTTGACAGCCTTACTGACCTAGTTAATGTTGGCAAAAACATTTCATATTACTCTTTTAGACTTCATGCTTGTTATTTCTCAGGAATTGGCAGACATCATACCAAGGGATACTCTTCTGTGGAAGCTCAAGCTTCTTAAATCAGGCGCAGCCTATGCCAACTCTCGTCTTCATGCTGTACAAGCTGAGGTTCTACTTCTTGCCAGGTACCTTGCAATATAAATTGCTGCATATACTCAGTTCCATAATCTCTGTTGACTTTTAATCTTCACAAGTTTGATCTCACACTGTATATATACTTGTATTTAGTGGAAATGACAATCTTCTCCCGAGTGGAGAAGAAGCCGATCGACTCTTCAAGGCTCTAAAGAACTGCAGAGTCCGATACTTCAAGGACAATGGCCACACACTGCTCTTGGTGAATACTGAATAGCATCGCGCTTGCAATTCTTCTAAATGTTTTGGAGTCACTCCAGTGTTTTCATCTGATTATAATATTTATGCCAAGAAGCATTTTGTTTAATAGTGCAATTCTGAAATTCACATTGTACATGAACAGGAGGATGGTGCCAATGTGTTATCTGTCATAAAAGGAGCAAACATGTACCGCCGTGGCAGACAACGGGACTCTGTGACTGATTACCTCCCCCCTACGTTAAGTGAGTTCAAGAAAACATTTGACGAAGATCACAAGTATGTATTCAGATTCTGAAAGCTCCATTCTACCTTCGTATGTTATTTGCATAGATAACTGAACTAGTAAGTGGCAAACTTAAAACTTCTGCAGACTGTTTCACCTTGCACTGAGCCCAGTCATGATGTCTACTCTGAAAAATGGAAAAATTGTCCGTGGCCTTGCCGGTGTTCCTGACCGCGGTCCTGTCTTATTTGTGGGTTATCATGCACTCATGGGGATCGAGTTGAGTCCATTGTATGAAGAATTCTTGAGGGAGAAGAAGACAATTGTCCGTGGTATGGCTCATCCAGTGCTGTTTGGAGGAAACTATGAGACTTCGCGGCAGGAGTCGTCTCGGTTCGATACAGTTTCTATGTACGGTGGATTACCGGTCACTCCGATCAATATGTATAGGTTGTTTGAGAGGAATCAATTTGTTCTCCTCTATCCTGGTGGTGTTCGGGAAGCTCTACATAGGAAGGTTTGCCTAATTTGACCACTTTTTCTCCGCTAAGCTCTGCATATGAAATGATATTCGAACTTCAGTCTTCTGGATCAGAACTTTGCTGCATTTTCCTGCTGTGATGATTGGATTGAATTTGGCAGGGTGAAGAATACAACTTGTTTTGGCCAGATCAACCAGAATTTGTAAGAATGGCGGCACGTTTTGGTGTTACTGTTGTACCATTTGGGTGTGTAGGAGAAGATGACATTCTAGAGGTAAATTTTCACGGATTCATCTCTTTGTTCTATAGGATAAATATGAAAATGCCAACGGAAAAACCTCTATTGTTCAAAGTACCATAAAAAATTGGCGTACTGTAAATATGCTACCGATTTTGCGAAACTTAAACCCCCTCCAAAAAAAACTTAGGTGAAAAAATACCACTCTGACAAGGTCAAAGGGCTTTGATGGAGTCTAAATGACAATCTGTCCTTTCTAAAACAAGTACTTACATTCAACTGTGTATTATATGATGCTGTCGACTTTTATGGTCTTTAAAGGTCAACCTGTCCATTTGGTAAACATGAAAGCATGGCTAATTGAGCCCTTTACATGACTTCCTTGTTTTTTGCTTCGTAAGGCACATAATATTCCTTGACGTGTGATGTGACTTGAAAAATCCATGATCACTACAGGTCATGTGCGATGTTAATACATTTTGTAATTAAGGTTATGTATCACATGTTGATAAACAAGTAAAATTAGTGTATCTACACCTTTCTGCAGTTGGTTCTGGATTACAATGATCAAAAGAACATTCCCTACCTTCGGGAATGGATAGACTCAATCAACCAAGAGGCTCTAAGAGTGAGGTCAGACTTCTTTTCCATCCATATACATTTTCTTTCACGATCAGATCTTACCTTCACGCAATTACTTGCTCAAGTTTTGTTCATTTATGGTGTGCACATCCTTCATTCCAGGGACAGCATCAAAGGAGAGGATGGGAATCAGGATCTGTACGTACCTGCTCTTCTCCCCAAAGTGCCTGGTCGATTCTACTACCTATTTGGCCAACCAATCGAAATGAAAGGGATGAACAATGTTCTCAGAGATAGGAAGAGCGCAAACAAAGTGTATTTAGATATCAAATCGGAAGTGGAGAACATAATGTCATATCTGAGGAGGAAGAGGGAGAAAGATCCTTACAGGAGTATAGCTCACCGCGCTTTGTACCAAGCAACATGGGGTGTTTCTGCTCAAGTCCCAACTTTTGAACCATGAAGATTAGTTGCAGATATATATTTTGTGATAGTGCGATTGCATATTGGCAATTTTGGCATAAACAGAGGTAGAAGAACAGCAATTGTCTTTTAGGACAAGATTTCAGCAAGCCGACTGCTATTCGTTGATCAGCTGTAATGCATAGTGATATACACCAATAAGTTATTGATGATTGGAATTCTTGTTCGAACAAAGGGGATCCTTCAATCTTCCTGTAATACATTAGTGATTGTATCATGCTTTAAACTTCAAAGCATTTCCTTAACACTAACTGAACAATCTCTCCGTTGCCAAACGGACTGCATGCTGGTCAAGGGCTTCGACTTAAAAGGATTTAACTAAGGCTCTGTTTGACATTGCGGTGGACTATAATAATCTTATTTAGTTGAGCCGCTTTTAGATATTTGGATGTTTGGCTAGCTACTTTAAATGAGCGAATTTAATCTAAATTCGAGTATTTTTTTTGAAAATTTCAGTTTTAAGGTACATACCTATCTATAACAATTCAAATGAAACACATATCTTTGAAAAAAAATATACTCGAGTTCAAAAATATTTAACATTATTTATCATATGCTTCACTGATTTTTATACATGTCAGCACATATCTACAAACAAACTATCATAAAGAAGGCAACTCTAGTTTGAATTTGGGTTCAAACTTGTTTGAGCTAATTAGTAAACTAGTTAAATTTGACATCCAAAAAATTTTAAATTTTTTCACACATAATATATAGGAGAAATGCCTATTTTAAATCATAGTGTCAGGGCACTATGGTGTTCTAGTTAATTAATTAACTATATATATATACACACAATCAAGATGCAAATGGATATATTATTCTATTCCAAAATATATGAGAGGATAACCATTGGATAATAGAAATTGTTTAACTTTAATTTGATTTATCGAACAAATTAATAGACTTTTCATAACTTGCTTTTCACAATAGTTTAAAAAGTGAGCACAGCACAACACAACAACCGTAAACTGAACCTAAGTTAACGTCCTTGCATAGTGGTCAACCAGATTCAGTTACCCTGTGAGTTGCTATGTAACACTCTGGGCCAACTCTTGAGCCCGGAATGCTACCACGACCCTAAATCTGTACCACTCACAACTACTACTGCTAGAATCCGGCATCGATTCTCTGTCCCACTCAATGACACAATAAGCACACCTTTTTCATGCTAACTACCAAAGCAGCTATTAAAGTTAGATCTCAATAACTAAAGATGATATGTGAATTACTGTTGCACATGAAAATATATGTGTACTACTCCCGTCCATGCATGTCGCCTTCACCATATACCTAAAAATAACAACAAAGTAAGGCTGAATCCAAAGACTCAGCAAGTACATAATAGATTAATGGCAATAACATAGTAATTCAACAAACCCCCATATCTGGGAGCTGTAAGACAGTCCCTACAACCGTCAGCCAACAACATATCTACAAAACTGTAACCTGAACTCTGCAACTATTCCCCTACCTTCTGTCTCTTTCATGCAGTGCAATACAATGCAATGCCATGCATCTCCAAATGTATCTTATACCGATATAGTGGAGTTATTTTGCCCGCTGGTGAAACCCCTCTACGTCCATCCCTAGAGGTGCTTTGCCGAAGGGAGCTCCTCATAGAAGCTATGGTTTACCCTTCTGGTAGGACTTTCTGTACGTGGTGCTTTGCCGAAGGGAGCTTCTCATAGAAGTTATGGTTCATCCTTATGGTAGGATTTTCTGTACGCGATGCCTTACCAAAAGGAGTTCCCCCGTGAAAGCTATAGTTCACCCTTTCGGTATGACTTTCTATACGCGGTGCCTTACCAAAGGGAGCTCCCAGTGGAAGCTATAGTTCACTCTTTCGGTAGGGCTTTCTGTATACGGTGCCTTACCAAAGGGAGCTCCTCGTGGAAGCTATAGTTCACCCTTTTGGTAGGACTTTCTATACCCACCTGCCTCTTGCCTACCTCTGTAGGACTTTCATGATGCTGATGGTGCAATGCAAATGCAACATTCTTCAAATGTTCAAATTCAACCATAAGCATCGCTTGTCACAGTATAATCGACAGACAAAAAGAGATATCATTTTATAAAATGACATAAAGCATAGAATACCAAAGCAAATACCAAGCATTCATCATAATCCACTATTGTACTATGCACTTGCCTGTTAACCTGATGGACGATGCGTGGATGACACCAAATCCGAACCGCCACCTGTACAAGCATCAATCCACTTCAACATATCATAGCAATACATGTACACATTCTAATGGTGGTGTTCTCACACACAAAACAACACAGCTACTCTTTTCACTAGATACCGTTCCACTGTTCCGGGTGCTCAAAGGACTGCGTCTTTCAAATCCAAAACATAACATAGCATAGCAAATAACCTGGGTTCGATAATCTATCCAGCCTACCCTCAAAGGTCTAATTGTTACAATTTACACATTTTCAGTTAAACTACTGTTTTTCACTTCTCACGGCCATGTTATCCCACACTGGTCACGGTTGTCTCAAAGACATATCTCCCAAACCATATCACCAAACTCAGCATTCCAGCTGTCTATAGAGCGCTAGCAAGAGCCGATGTTAATCAGTCCACACTAATTAATCCATACTAATCATTCGCTCTCCTCGAATACCACTTACACTAATTAGGCATCTGCTAATCGATAATTTGATCTCTACAAAACTCAATAACCAAGGAGAAGAAATCGAGGCGTTACCCTAGCTCCGATTGATCAGATTGGGGCTCCTTCTCCTTTGTTTTGACCGGATCTGGCGGATCGGGCGTCAGATCAGTCTTCTCCCTTCTTTTCCTCTTCCTCTCTTTCTTTTCTTCCTTCCTTTCTTTTCTTTTCCTTCCTTCCTTTCCTTTCTTTCTCTTTTTTGCACGGCCGACTCCTTGCTCTTTTCTTTTTTCTCCTCTCCTTTTCCTCCCTCTCCTTCTCTTTTCCTTTACGCCATCGGCTGGCTCCCCCCTCTTCTCCTCTTTCTTCTCCCCCTTCATCTTTCTCTTCCCAGCTGACTTCTTCTTCCCTCACAACAGAGCCCACCCCCTCCTCTCTCCGTCGGTGGCGGCCTGCAGAGGAGCGATGACGACCCACAACGGCGTGCGTGGAAGGGCGATGGTGATGCCGCCGACGACTAGGTCACGAGGCACACAGCTGGAGCGGCAGCAGCGGCACCGGCGCGCGCGGCCAGGGGGAACAAGGGGGAGCGACGAACGACATGGGCACTAGGAAGGGTGGCTCACACAGGGGAAGTGGCGGCGGCGGCTCCCCAATAGCGACAACAACGCGGGGCAGTAGCGGCGTGGCCAGAGGCGGCGACGACCGAAGGAATGGCGAGGGGCGCGAGCGAAGTCGGCGACAACTGTGTCGCAGGAGCCGAGCGAGCACGGGGGTGGGGAGGAGAAGTTGCCTTTTGCCTCTTGGCCCCCTGGCTCACTCCTTTTATCGGTCTCCGAGATGGGCCAGGTTGGGCCTCTCCTGGCCCAGGTATTACATGCTAACACCCAAGGATAGAAAAACTGGCGGTTACCGACCGATAACCGAAAAAACTGGTGGTAATGGGTAAAAATACCAGCCAAAATTTTCAAATATAAATTTACATTTATGACTACATAATGCACTTTTTAGGTTAGTTTAGACTTTTTTTTATACTAGACCTATTGTATAACTAAATATGCATCAATGCTAAGTTTTTTTATCGGTTTTTCTAGTTTTTAGTGGATTTTCGGTAACTGAAACAGTTATGGGTTTGAAAACAGATTGAATTCAAATATTCAAATTTCAATTTTGACCTTTTTTTTGGCAACCGACTAGCTGCTTGGCAGGAAGTTCTCTAGTACCGGTTTTTCTATCCTTGCTTACACCACCTCGATCTAGCCCTTTTGGGAATTCCAAAGAATGGCAACTAAACAACATTTGGATTTGAATTTGATTCAATTCTACTTTACAGATTCATATGTCATCCAAACACTAGAAGTGGAATCATAAAATAATTCCAATTCAATTAGTTCCAATAACATTGACCAAATTCAATTAAGACAACCGCAGCTAGTGAAGGAGAAACTGCAGTGCTTCACTAAGCATTACCAAAATATTGATAAGTATCAAGTTTATAAACACCAGACAACAAGGGCTTAATAACTGACACCACAAGGGTACCTGTCAATAGTTGATTCCATGTCTTGTAGATCCGAAATCAGTAATCGACGAAATGCAATGAACCTATAAGATTGATATTCGGCAAGAAACTGTGTAGATTCTCGAAATGCAACGAACCAATAAGATTTATATTGGCCAGGAAACTCTGTAGATTCTCCAAAACACATAGAGGAGATTTATAGTGGAATAAGATAAAGCTCTAGGCGAGTTGCAGAAAAAGGAGAAAAAAAGGGGGACAAGCTAAAAGTTAAACATTTGCATCTAGTCTAAGTCCCCAACTCTTATGTGTAGGATCAAGGATAACCGACTAGAGCATAGGTAAATAGGAGGTAATAAAATTTTGTAAGATAATTATAATCTAACAAATTTTAAGAACAATTTAAACCTACATAATTCTAGTAACCCTAAGGCACCTTAAAATAATAAATTCGCAAGACTCTAAACTAATTAATTGCACAAAATAGAATGTATAAAGACAAGTAGAATCGCACAAATAATAACAAGGTGACACATTGATGTGGACATGGCCAGGGTGGTTACAACCATATTAGCAATGTTTGTTGTTCGAATTACAAGAGTTCCTACGTATCACTTAAATTATCATGTGAGCTTAATTTTAGAAGTGTCTTTATATTATATGAACTATATGATGCTACCTAATGATAAAAATGCATATTTACGCAGTTATACAAGGAGGATTGCATCAACACTACGAGCTCGTAGTTAGGGTCTACCAAAAGAGAAGCCAACCAACATATTAAGATCATGTCAACATCTCCCCCAACTCTTACTTATGGTCACCACGTCACTTTTTGACCAATTCAAGTAAGAGTTCAAGTGGAACATGTTTTGGAATCTAATTCGGCCTCCAGATCAGTTCAGATTCAGTCTGACAGGTCTAACTTCAAATGAGCATAACTTTCACATACGGAGTCCGTTTGAGGTCCATGAGTACTTGACGGAAAGCTTTTCTCGTCCTCTTTCCAATGGATCCAGCCTTGCCTGCAAATTCCTTCTGTAAAATATGCAATCGTCAAAATAAGTTGCTACACCACCTGTTTGGGTCAAATCGGGCCTTGTAATGCATGGGCCTAAGAGGAGGTACTACCCCCACTAATTATGGCCGGCTACTGTTCATATGAATAGTAAAATAGTACCACCCCCTTATTTTTTAGTTTTGTGTGGCTTCCACTCCTCTATTTAAGGCGGCCGTACCCCTCTAATTTTCTTGGATTTCGTTTGTGTTTAGTTTGCCTTCGTTGCAACTTGTATCTTCAGTTGTGTCAGACGACCACCTATTAAGATCCTTATTCGGAATCCCACCATATTGAGTATTTTAATCTTATTTGCAATTTGAGATTGCTTGTTATCTTGTTCTTGCGTGTTCTTCGGTTGCATGCAGGAATAGACCTTCGTGGTCAGATCAACCGCATTCTTGGCACGATTGATAACAACTCGGAGTGTGGTTTAGCGATTGCTTGGCGTTCTGGTCGTGACCGGTTAGTAGCCGCATCGTCAAAGTCGTTCTTCTCGAAATCAAAGTTATCATCCTATCGGAAGATCAGGACCTCATCGCCTCATCACACATGATCTTTTACCGTGGTGATCAAAAACTTGCTGGTTTCCCCTAATCCACGTTGAGGTTAGCTCAACAAATTGGACTGGCTCAATGAATTAAGTCTTCCACCTCGAATCAACCAGTGGTTGTCCTTTCTCCCCTCCGGAGATGGTGGATACCGAACCACTCACAAATTCGCGTCGGGTCTCTTCACAAGCTTCTTGAAGAGATCACTACGCACATCTCTGCCAAGCCGTCTAGGTGCTGACAAGCACCAAGAGTAATAAACCATAGTTTCGCTTGACAACAATCAAGTGCCAAGAATCAATCTAAAATGATTATGCACTTGATTTTGGCTAAAACACATCAAAATGAATAAATGAATACACACAAAGAGAGGTGTGAAATGAATGCTCAAGGCTCAAAGATGTTCAATGCAAACTCAGCAGCATGTCCTTGAGCTGGTGGGGGGTATTTATACCCTCACCAACTAAAACTAACCGTTACAAAAAATAATTCTGAAAAATCAGAAAAATTGGAACTACCGATGTGCAATTTGCGGTACTACTGCAATGTACTGTAGCACACAGTAACAGCTTTGTCAAAATGTCAGAACTAGCCATTGAAAGTCGGTGCGGTACTACCGCCGTTGTAAGTGCGGTCGTTCCGATTTCTGGTGCGGTACTATCGCATTGCAGTAGTTCCACCGTGTATTTTTCGGTACTACCGATTTCGGCATACCCAAGTCTCAACGAGGGTGCTTTCTGGAAAAAAACGTATCGCTAAAATTATCTGTACTACCAAGTTCCGGTAGTTCCACAATTTACATGTCACCAACAACAAGCCAGCCTAGGAGACCGCTCTGTTGGGCTGAAATTTGGTGATTTATGACTAAAATTATACTGTATCTGGCTGAAATTATATTGTGACTGACTATGGCTTATTTGTCGTAATTAATTTAAAAAATCTAAAAATAGAAAAAAACATGTTAGTTCATCACGTATAATACAAACAAATATGGGAAAAAACCGGTAAAAAAGCTCAAAAAAAATATCAAAAGTCAGAAAAAGATGAATATTATGAATAATGAAAAATAAGTCAGAAGCTTAAGCCCAAATGAGTGAGGCCTAAAAGGGAAGAGACATTGATCACGACACCAGCAGGCCTAGCTCTTCTTTTCATTTTCATTCCCCATCTTAGATCCACTCCATCACCACACTACCTTCTTTGGGCCAACACAAGTAGAGTACAAGACCAAGCCACATCCTCTCAGCAAGCACCAAGGAAAGCCACGGACAGCCCACCAGGAGCAAAGCACCAGGAGGCCAAAGACCAAGTTGAAGCGGAGGAGGCAACCACAAGCTTCCACCTGCACGGCCGACAGAAGGGGAAGGCGACGCCACAACCATTCCTTTCCCTGTTCCCAAATCAACCCGACCAACAACCGACCGAGGTAGGCCATGCCCATTTCCCCATGATTTCATCATTCAGAACCACACATGCAACATAGCAAAAACACTGAAGCACCACCAATTGTTGATCAACTAGAACATAGAAAAATTAGTGAGACCGTGAACCAAGATGAGCAAGCATAGCACCACAAAGAGTACCCACAGAAAGTAGAGGAATAGAGGGGAAATAGAGGGGGAAGAGAGGGGAGTAGGAAAGAGTCCCTCGTGTGGGACCAGGTTGAGGGTCGGCGCCGACGGATCCATTGGCCAGAGCCCAGGGCAAGGACTGATGGGGAGCTGAGATCCAGATCAGGGAGGAACCAAGGGTGGCACAAGGGGGGAGGTGGAGAAGCTGTCGGCGGTGAACCCCGAGCAAAGGGGACCCCATGGCCAACGTGCCTTCGGCGCCGAACCAGGCGGCTGCGCTGGAGATCAGGAGCTGGAGGCGGTTGATGCGGGTACCGAGTAGCGGGAGAAGCAGGTTGGCGACGGTGACCGTAGTTGGGGTGACGCCCGATGCGCCATGGTAGGCGAGCCCTAAGGCGGTGGCGGAGCCGCACGAGTAAGAGGAGCAAAGGAGAGGAAGAAGTGAGGGAAAAGGAGAGAGAAGAAAGGGATAAGGTCGGTTTGGCTGAATAAAGAGGAAGAAAAGGAAGGAAAATAAAAAAAAAAGAGAAGAGGAGAAAAAATAGGAGTGCGTAAATAAATTATATTTGTAAAATTTAGATGATGTAGACTCAAGTTGTTGGTATCGGATTTACGTGTAGATATGATGTCGTTTATTTACATGCATGTATAGCTAAGATATATTGAGTTTGAATGAATGTCTATTCAGGTAGCGGTTCAATTTTGGTGTTGTTCATGCATTGTCCGCTAGATTAACAGGTAAGTACATTGTAGAATAGTGAATTACAATGAATGCTTGCTACTCGTGTTTTCATGTTATGATCTATAGTATTTACAAAATGATGTACATAATTACATGCTAATCATACACTGATGAGTGCTACTTATGATTAAATGCCAACATTGAAAGTATGCTGCATCATGTATTGCACTCATACATAGAATCTACTTTGGTAGGTACTCTATACGAGTAGAGATCAAGACCCCTTATGAAAGAGGATAGGACGATTGAGTGGTTCATCGATGGGTGAACACCTTGCTACACCGGTATAAGCGATAGTTATAGACGCATCACATTGCATTACATGAAAGTGACAAAGAAAGTAATACAATTACAGAGATTATGATTACAGTTCACAGTCATGGACTTCATTGAATTGCTAACTTGATGTTACTATTTTATCGTGTGTTTGTTAAGTCTTCAAACTCACCCTTGCTTTGTTATTGTTTTAGGTATATGATGAGGCAATATGCATAGACATGAGTAGCACACATATATTCCCATATGCAACAATAATTCATATATCATCTTTAGATGTTATGATCAGACTTTGATATCAGGCTTGGCATGTAGTTTTAAGATTGTGTCTTATTAGAACTGCTTTATATTGTATAGTTTATGCTTCTCTTCTGATAGTTGGTAAACGGGAACAGTTAGCTCAACGCTCACCGGTATGCATGTGTGCTTACCATGTCATTGTGTGAAACAGAGGAGTTGTTGCCGGATTTTAGCAGCAATAGATGTAAATAGTAAATGCTAGGATAGTGATAGTATTTCAGGCTCAGAGATTGGTCCGGAGTATTACATAACTTCATTCAACATCAAATCCCTTCTCTTGGAGTTCCTGTACAACCTCATTCCTCATCCGAAACCAGAGCTTCTGCGCTTCCTGCTCAAACTTTTTCGACTGCAATTGCTTCTGCATGTTATCAGAGTCCATGCTGGTATCTGCGAAACCTTTGGGTCCAATCGTGGTGCCTAGAGCACCTCCACTTTTTAAGAACTCCTCAACTGCCTCTTCATCACCTGGATAGGGAAACTTCCTGCGCTCATAAAGATGGGCCATTTCTCTTTCTTCCTGAAAAAAGTATTGAAGATAACCAGTCAGAAAGGATAAACTGAACAAGGGCAGCAATAAGATGAAATGGCAAGTATTAGCAGAGATGGCTAAAGTCTATTTACCACAATGTTGCAAAAAAGAGATTTACCTCTTTGCTAATGGATATTTATATTTTTCAGAGAGATCATCATGGGAATTATTTTGGTGCTACATAAATATAATTTACAGTTGGACAATCCAACCTTCCACAGTTTTTTAACCTACTTTTTCATGCTCGAGAGTTGAGATGGATCTAGGTGACATATCAGAAAATGCTTATCAATTTATAACAGAAGATCCATATTTAGTTCAGTAAAGCCTAATGAGGCATATGCAAGATTTGAATACCACAATATTATCAATGCATGCCCAACCCTCCAAAAATTATCTGATTTGCATCTCATCAAAATAATGCTTGCAATCAATTGCTTGGCCAAAATCACTTCTAACTAATTAAAAGCTTGTGAAATTGAATTGTTTTACTGCATTTCAGCATTAAAGGTGACATAGCAATGCAACTATGCAAGGATGCTGTACAAACAAACTTCTAGAATTAAACAGGCCTGGATTTGTTTGTGTCTGAAATCACAGTAAGCAGTGGATGGCATTAGCTATTGGTTCCAAAGATCGAACATAAACAAGGATTAACTTATTATTCTGAACAGAAATTTTGCAGTGAAACAGGTCACAGCAATTTATTTCCACCTCTTCTGATACAGGAACTAAGGGTTCACTTTTGTTATGAAAAAATACCCCGCAGCTTAAATTCATTACAAGATGACATAATTTGCACCACAACTAGTGTTTTGCAACAAGAATCAGGTAGGAATACTGATGTCATGTGAGTTATATTCTTCCTATGTGATCTGATGATTAAGCCAGGGAATTGAAGGAGCTAAAGATAGAAGTCCTGTCAGACAAATTCATATACACCACTAACACTAGCCTCTTTCATGAACAGCAATTGGTAATTATCTCAAATGTGAAAATGGCACTTCCTTCTTAGAGCAAATAGACTTAGAAATTTCCTAAATATAAGATGGAAACTACATTATCAAGGCTCAATATGCCCTTAAGGTGTTTAGAAGCTGGGGAAGTGAACTGAGAGAGGAGTATGAATTTGCAGGCATTCTTATATAATTATATTACTCTGGTGTTATTGTGATATTACAGTAACAAAGGAAATATGCAGATAATTATATTACTCTTGTGTTATTATGATCTTATAGTAATAAAGGAAATATGCAGATTGATCATACTATCAACATTACAAAACTTTGTGCAAAACAGCTAATCATGTCTGCTCAATTTTTTGTATTGAATAATTTAACATTCCATTCACAGGAAAAAAAAAGAGAAAATTCTGAAATATAATCAGAAAGTACAGGCCACGTTCCAATTAATTCATATTGTAAACTATACATCTCCAACTGCAAGGAACTTATACAACGCAAACATAACATATATCTATCCATATGTCTAAGATAGAACGGCTGAAAGAATTATACTTGGAAACAAGATCAGCTGAATTAGAACATATGAAAATGATTCACCAACACGCAAAGAAACCAAATGGCTTTGCAATCCAGACAGCGGGCTCCAGAACACAGAGCACAAGACATCTGATCTAATTGCAGACAAATAACTTTGCAATCCAACGAATAAGAATGTGCCAATGTGGTAGGGTCATCGGGCGCCATACCTTGGGGCGCGGCTTGAGCGTCCACCAGCCAAGCGGTGACGTCTCGTTCCACAGCCAGGCGAGGCCGAAAAGCGTGTAGGTGCAGAGCATGCCCTTGCCCATCTGCTTCCAGAAGTAGGCGTCCTCCTTCTCGAACCCCATCCTCCTGAACCCCCAACGCAGCAAGAACAGATCCACATCAAGAATCAATCCGTACAAAAAGGGCGAGAGAAGGAACCGTGGAAAGGTAGGCTCGCGCTCACCTGAGGAGCCTCCGGGCCTGAGGGAAACTGCGCAGCATCGTGTCAACCTGCAGGAAAAGGGCAAACGGTGAGGCGGGTTTCGGCGCGGCATTTCGTCGAACAGGTAGGCGTATGTCAGCCAGTGAATTGAAACCCAGACCACACCCCCACACTACTCACAACACTACGTGTGATTACTAAGAAGCGAAGCACCGAAGAATGATGCAGACGAAGAAGAGAAACATAAATCGCGAAAGGTAATTCACCTAAGAATTCCAGAATCGGTTACTGTTAGGGTTCGTCGGGTTTGGAGATGGATGGGCTAGGGTCCGTTAGGGTGACGACTGACGAGAGGGGGAGATAGGAGCAGCCAAGCAGGGCTCTACCTGGAGATGGTGCTGAAACAGCCGAGCTGGCTGAGCCAGGCTTGCCCAAACTGGTCCAAGAGTTATGGCTTGGCTCGTTAAAGAAGCGAAGCAGAAGATCAGCTCGGCTTGACTCATTTCCTGGCTCGGGCCGATTCGTGAGGACTTACGAGCCGAGCTGGGTAGAACTGGCCTCACAAGTAGAGCTAGAAAAAAAGCTGTTAGCGAGGCTCGTTAGCTCGATTCAAAATTATTTTAATTACACTCGTTAATTAGTTAAACATTGAAAGAGTTGATTTCAGATGAAATTAAATTTTTGAAAGGCTCGGCTCGTTAGCTCGATTCTAAAAATAATTGCAAACTATCAATAAAATGATATTAAATTAAACTATGTCAATTTTAAAAAAAACTCGATAAGACGAAGGGTTGGCTCGATATCCACCCCTACTCACAAGTGTGTGTATTAGGGCATATTCTTTTTTGCTATGGCTTATAGTTTTTGGCTAAAATTTTTAAATTTTAACTGTTTACGACAGAGATTACGGAGAGAGATACTCGCTTACGATTTTGGATGGTATAGATATTGGGTTTTTAATGTGTACTATAATTAACTTGTAGACTCCATCTTAAAAAAATACTCCGTTTGAAAGTTAGATACTATAGCAAAAACCAAAAACCATTTTGAGAAACTGAAAAGAACATACCCTTAATTTTTTTACTAGTATGAAGCAACTACCACCTCACAAGCCGAGCTGCCCAGAACCAGAGCTGTTCATTACTGCATGCAAATTGCGATTCCTGTGCATGTGTATTAGCTTTTACAAGCATGAAGCACCTATCTGGATAATTAGTTTATTATTGCTACAAGAACTGAGATCTACAAGCCTACAAGAAATGGAAAACTAAAGCACACAAATAGTTAACCGAGGGGCGAATGCAGCTACCGCGCTTGGCGAATGGACCCGTCAACACGGGAGCTGATCAACCATGAACGCTCTATCTGAATGCACGATATTGTCAGCAAACTATATTTTTCTACCTTCAGAACTATCATACGGCTAGCAATATTTGGATGCTGATTAAGCCAAAACAAAGGACAAAAAACTACACAAGCAGAAAATCGAGATTTTGGCCAGGCGAAGATGCATCAAGCCGACAATCAAATTGAAGACCTTCAAAGGTCAAAAGGGCTCAGAATAGAATGACTGGCAACTCAGCACCCTAAGACCAACCGAAATACAACTTTTGTTCATTGAACTACCGACTTCTAGAACGCAACAGGAAATAGCCCGGCAAAATCACCAGCTAGCAAATCTTCCTACTACCATGTTGTTTCTCAAATTGTGTGGTAACAATTATAGTTTAACATGTACCACACGAGTACAATAACCATTGGTCACTTGATGATCGAAACCACACGCACAAAAGAAAAGCAGTCACAACAGCCAACTACAACACAGGATTTATCTTCACACTGGTCCTCATATACATTGTTACCATGCTATAACACTAAGCTCCAGACATGTCATACAAACAGGATTAAAACTGGCATAAAGGTGTAGCATTTAAGTTCTCAAATAGAAGGATGACAAAGAATGCAACGAGTCTGCTAATAACATGAAACAGAACTGACACCTTGTAATAACATTAAAACAAATAACTAGCCAAGCAGACATTACACAAAAGTAAAAGTCTAGCATATACTGCACTGCTTGTTGAAAAAAAAAGAAAACAAGTAGCTAGATTATTGAAATGAACTCCAGGTTTGTATACCATGAATTGAATTGGATAGGCACACCTGCAGCACCAGAGCACAGAAATTACATTAGCATCATTACCCAAATAGTTCAGCTGCATAAGGGTAAAATAGCAAGAAACAAATAATTACCATATTCAGGTTTGCATGCTCACAGGTCTCTGGATTCTGGTGTCCTTTATCAAATATATGAAGGAAAGTAGAATCCCAAACATGTTCCATGAAGATGAACAAGGATCAGGAATTATAGAGGGCGCTCGAACAAAAGCATCCCACTACTACATGTGTGGCGGTGGGGGAGAATGAGTGGCTGGCGGGCGGGGAGAAGGGGGGAGGCGGCAGAGGATCGGGAGGCTCAACAGCGGTGGTGGGAGAGAAGGAGGGGTGGCAGCGGAAAGACTGAGTAGCTGGCGGCTAGGGAGAAGGGGAGCAGTGGTGGATTGGCATGCTGATCGACCAGCGGGCGGGGAGATAGAGGGCTGCAGCGGATTTGCAGGCCGAGCGGCAGTGGATCGGGAGGGCAGAGAAGTGAACAGCAGGAGAATGAGGGAGATGGGAGTTGGATGCGCGCTGTCGCCTCACCTGTTAGCGTCTGCGGTTAAGTTTAAACTCCATTAAGTTGGTTTTGCTTATAATGACAAATACAATTGCGAGACTAATATGCTTATTAGTTATGATATTGTCTAGTCTTATTTGGATATAATAAATGATAAATGCTATTATGAGACTAACATGTTTGATTGATTATGAGCTCTTAAGTCTCACTTAGATGAAAAGATGAAATCGCAGAGATATCCATTTGATATCTCATTCTTATAACTTAGTGCATTCCTTGGATTCAAAATATATATTAAACTCCACCAAAAAGTTTAAAATGAATATGTGCATATATTTTCCATTATACATTCTTATATGCACATATTTAAGGAGAGTTCACTCTATACTTTATGGTTTTATTAGTATTGATCCATGTTCCTCTTTCCACACATTAAGGATCTTTACCTTGAAACATATCATTTGAGTATATATATAGCTTGTGTAATTCATATATACTCATAATCGGGTTGTCATCTAGTTTCTCCATTATGTGTTAATGGTTAGATGATTAATGATAACCAGATGAGTAAATTTTGCTAGCAATTAATCCCAAAAACAAACACACATTCAAATGAGTTAATTATTTAAGAAAAATTATTCTAAAGTATACAATTGTTGTGTATATAGTGTATACTTGTAAATTATTTTATATCTCATTATTTGTTGAGATCATCATGAATTACTAAAATAGAAATATTGTAGATCCAGTCCCCCCATTATGTGTTAATGGTGAAGTTTTGGTAATGATGGCAATTGGTTTGTGAACTAACATTTTTCATAAGTTGGATGAATAGGTTTGGTTCCATAAGTGAGAATGACTAATGATATTTTTATGTGTTAAAGATCATCAAGTTAAGATGATAGAAGATAACTTCATATGTTGAAGGCCATTAAGATGAGAAAATGATCATAAGTTAATCATCAAGTAAAGATAAGACCCATCATGTGTTGATAGAGCTCAAAAAGAAGATGCATCATGAGTTTATGCATATCCAAGAGAAAATGATCATGTGTTGATCATCAAGTCAAGAGAAGTCTCATCATATGTTGATGGAAGTCAAGTAAAGAATGCATCATGGATTCATGCACATCAAGACAAGGACCTGGACTTGAAGTGATGATGTATGTTATCAAGCTTCAAGAAAATGTACAAAGCAAAGGTATAATTAGCTAGAGCTAAGGATGTGTTTTTAGTCTTTTATCGGTCTTGGAGTTTGGTTGGAAGACCGGATTGCTAGTATAGCTTGCCGTACTATTAAGAGTGGTTATGTGTAGTACCTTGAGTCTCATCATATGTTGATAGATCAACTTTACTTACTCTAACTCTTTAAAGCATGATGCTTATGTTTGTGAATGTGTTTTGCAAATAGTTAAAATTTATATGTTGAATCCTTGTAACATGAAATTATACATTGCGAATGTGTTTTGCAAGTGTTTGAAGTCTATATTTTCTACTCTTTGTGGTATGAGGCTTATATTTGCAAATGTGTTTTGCAAATAGTTGAAACCTATACACAATTCTTGTAGCATATAACTTAGGTTTGCAAATATGTTAAGTCCATGTACTAATTCTTCGTGTCATGATTCCAAAAGTGTGCAAATATGTTTTGCAACTTATTGAAAATCATGTATGATCTTTGTGTGTATGATACTATAGTTTGCAAATGTATTTTGCAAAATCTATTGAAGTATCTGCATCTTGCAGGATAATTGAAACTACTGCTGTATATTTTTCGGTACTACCAAAAATCGGAACAGCTAGCATGTGTTTCGCAGTACTTCCGATTGTCAGAAGTTCCCACTCTGTGTGAGCGGTTCGAGTGGTGTGCGGAAGTACCGGCTCTGTGTGAGCGGTACTACCGACTCTATGTGAGCGGTACTACCGAAAGTCGGTAGTACCGGCATATATTGCGTGATACTACCAGACTTCGGAAATTTCGAAAATCCTACGGTACGTTTTTCCAGAGAAACACCTGTGTGGTAGTCTTCTCCTCCCCGCGAGAGCAGTAGTTCTACATGTGTGGTGCGGTACTTCCAATAATCGAAAATACTGGAAAATGAATGGCAGAACTATTAATTTTGCTAATAATAGCTAGTTTTTTTATCGTTGCGAAGGGAGCGGTAATTACGGTTTTATAACGATGGAGTACCGAAAATTCTGAATTTTCAGGGTTTTTACTTCCAATGACTAGTTTTTGTAGTGTGAATATATATATCCTTTTATAGCCAGTTGGAGTAGTAGTGACTGCATTCATTGACACTTCTTTGAGTTAGTGTGAGGTCATCCTCTCAATTGTGCCTGTGTTACACTTTGTGAGCAAGGAGAAGACTCTAGATTACATATGTTTCATCTAAAAGTGGATTGAGTATCTAATTGAGCTTGTGCATTCGTTGCACATGGTGAGAGTTAAGCGAGGGACTTGACTTATTACTCTTATAGTTTACCGACTCTTAGACAGCGTTGGAGGCGTCATACACGGTGATCTTTTCAAAGAAGGTTGTGCAAAGACTCAGCAAAGTTTTGAAGATTTGAACTCACCTACCCAGAGTGGAAAAGAGCTATCACTAGTGGATTTGAGGTGAAATGCTTAATTCATGGAGCTGGTCCAATTCATTTGGGTTTACCTCAACGTGGACTAGGGAAGACCGGCAAATTTTCGAACACCACGGTAAAAAGCAACTATGTCATTTGTGGTTTGTTTTGTTGTGCTCAACTTACATTTAAACAATTTACATTTATAGAATTAAATTAATTCCTTGTCATTCTAAGATTGCAAATCTAGACTTAGATTGTTGGTGCACTTAAGTGAATATTATTGATTTATGTATTATTTGTGCTAAACTAATTTGAGTTAAGCTTTCGCATTATATACTTGGTTTAGTCAAATAGAAATTAGTTTTAATTGGAAGAGAATTTTTATGACCACCTATTCACCCCCTTCTAGTCGGTCTCCTTGATCCTACATGTGGCTAAGCCGAGCGAGGGGAACGAGCGAGCCACCGAGCAACTCGAGCTCGACTCAAAATTGCAACAAGCTCAAAGTGAAGCTTGGCTCACTTGTGCAGAGTCGAGACAAGCCAATTTTGAGCCCACGCGGCTAACAAGCCTCAAGCTTTTTATCCAGTCTTGCCTGGAGGCAATAGGGTGAGGTGGTGTGGGGGACGCAGACAACCACGCCATTGCGCTTGCGGGAGGAGAAGATCTATGAAATTATCTTCTCAGTCCTCACTCCTCTCTTTTAAAATTTAGAAAATTTCTTTATGAGTCAAATTTGTAGAAATAAATCCAATTTATCACTATCAAATGTGCCTGAAGATTCACGCGTCGCTACTCCTTCGGCTCCAGCAACTTTGCGATGACAAATAGCCCTATATCGCCCCATATATTAGGATTTCGTAGTTCATTTCGGTGTCAAAGGCAGTGCATGGCATGGGAGGAGGTGTGTTGTGTGTGGCATGTGACAAGGCATAGGAGAAAATGGTTGAGAAGGCGTTGGCTATGGTTTTTTGGCTATGACTGATGGCTTTTAGCTACAGCTGACATTCTTTATCTGTGTTTTTTGAGACGATAGCGGATAATAGAGATGCCGACGCAGAAAGCACACATGGTTTTGAGCTCGGGAAGTTGTTCGGAGAATCCACTTCAAGAAGCGGTCCCATTTATTTCAATTTTCAGAGAAGATAAAAGTTAAAAACCAAAAACCTAAAAGAACAGAGCCTATGATTTGGAGAGGGGAGGGGATGTAATATTGTGAGGAAGGGGACAATTAGATCTAAGATCCAATGATCCAAAAATCAACAATTTGTGAAAAAGTTATTAATTGTTATCTAGTCAGTTCCAAATTATACAACTGGATGTGTATTGTCTGGGAATTTCACTATGTATCCATATTATATTGTTAATAGATTTTAGTGTGTACTTGTTTTGGGTGGACCCTAACGATTGTCTACGGAATCAAAAACCAGTGGGTGAAGTGTCGCGGAAATTTAATGTCTTGACACCATCACCAAGTGGCTCTCTATGTAGCCAGTCAAGTAGCTCAATTGGTAAGACATCCGAATGCATGGTTTAAATCCTAGCCTTTGCATATATTCAAGGTTAAGTCTTGTGTTGCATGTTCAAATATCAGTATTAGTTGTTGGTGGAATTTGACTAAATTAACAGATGACACTTAACAACTTTAGCCTTCTAACAAGACACTTAATTTTCTGACAACGCTACTAAATTACTATAGTTCTGACCACTGAAACGTCAGTGTGGATAATTTCCACATGACATAATCAGCAAATGTCATCACTGTAACAATCCAAACATAACAATTTGCAATTGCCGATGATACAGCTATCATCTATTCACACGTTCACTACTTAGCCCATCTGTTAGCTGCCATGACATGGTCTCACTCACACCCTTTGCGCCTCATCTCCATTCAGTTATTTCTGTTACACGCCTTATGCTTCTCTATGGCATGATTCCAAATCCTTCCTAAGTCTCCCCAAAGCCATGACAAAAGGACTCAAAAAAGCTTTGTAGCTCACAACAATGGCGACTCTTTCTGTCCGTCTACACTCTCAGATCTCCCTCTGGCAACCGCAACGGCGGCGACATGGCTCGTTTGAGAAGGTTAGCTGCTACTTCAAGCATGCTGGGAGGTTGCAAGCGAGCTACAAGGGGCTTGAAGCGATGTATGATGATGGGTACCAGACTGTCAAGGACCTAGATTATTACTACCAGGCACTCGGAGAGCTTGTGGAGCATGACAGTGGTCCGCCGCGCTGGTTCTGCCCCGTTGACGCCGGCACGCCGATCAGGGATGCTCCACTCATGCTGTACTTGCCCGGTAAATATATCAAAATGTTGTGTGATTTACAACTGTCTATGTGTCTGTGAATCTTTCCAGTGTGTAGATGCATGAGTTGTTAGTACTGTAGCCCAATTTGAGAAGTTGATTTTTGGAGTGAAAATTTTTCAGGAGTAGATGGAATGGGGACGGGGCTCTTCATGCATCACAAGGCTCTCGGAAGGTAAGATATAAATTGAACTTTGGAGAAATTGTTGGTAGCATGGGCGGTGCTAGATCAATTCAGGGGTATTCAGCTGAATACCCAAAATTTTTGATAAAAAATCCACTATATATAAGGTATAATATATATGTATACTAGTAGTTAGATCAAATTCATCCTATTCATATCCGGTCGGCCTAAATTGGTTAAAATAATTCAAATATGCACTAATTTTCAACAATAAATTTTTTTTTACATCCTTAGTTGTGATTCACACGACACACGGTAGAAACTCTAAGTCTCGCTCAATCTCTCCTCTCACTTAAGTCTCTCCTTTTTGACTCTCTCCGTCTGGTAGCGCATGAGGCTTCTGGTCTTTTGTACTTTGAATTTTGGAGGTAGGACTCAAAAGGCTATGTAGGAGCGTTGGAGCAGCCATCTCGCAAGTTGTCTCGCTGTCGTTGCTCGTTGACGTTACACAACCGCATAGGTTCATCCTCCCCGACCAGGCGACCCCATGATGGCATGGCCCCATATCCCTAATCCAGTAATCCCTCTATTTTATCTCGCTTTTAGGGCATAAAGCATCGTCGTGTTAATTTTTTATTATTTTATAATTTCTTTATATTATTTAAGATGTTACCTCTAGTATGAATAATTGTGCTTTAATTTTTTCTACTGTTGACATTTATGTTTTCTATTAAATAATATTTTTATAACTTCGAATACCCATTCGAAAATTCCTGGATCCGCCACTGGTTGGTAGTTTCACTTGGTTGCAATTATGATCAGATCCTCTTTTAGAATAAATATCATGGGATCACATAGTCTTATAGAGATTGTTTTTAGATATTTTAGAATTGGAGTTTTGTTTTCATGTTTTTAGTATGGATTGAATTTAGTGTTTTTTGCAAGATATTTCTCCTTCAGGATAGCACTTAGCACAAACAAGTAAACAAAAATCATGGTGTAGTTATGATACTTTGAATAATCTCAGATACTTCTCTTTTTCATTTGCAGGATTTTTGAACTTAGATGCATGCATATTCCTTTTCATGATCGCACGCCATTTGAAGGTATCCAAATATCTGTGAATTAATTTCTCTTTGAAGCATTTTCCATCTAAACATGAATTTTTAGCTTAATATTCAGAGCGAAGAACAATTAGCCAACTATTAAGTGCTCAAGATTGTATGGTTTTAGCTGCTTTTCTTTTTCAGAACTTGTCACAATGGTAGAAGATCTTGTGAGAGTAGAGCATGCCACTTCCCCTAATAAGCCCATCTATTTATTGGGGAATTCTTTTGGAGGATGCTTGGCACTTGCAGTAGCTGCTCGTAATCCCCACATGGATTTAATATTGGTACTAATTAATCCAGGTATGCAAGAAAATCTGTTGTTATATGAACTTCCTAATTAAGAAATTTGTGATATCTAACTTTATTTCCTTTTTTTGCGGGAAAGCAACATCATTTGAGACGTCAGACATAAAACAGATTCTATCGGTTTTCAGCCCATTGTCGAATCACGCCTGTATTACAATTACATCTCTACTGAACTACAACATAGGTAAGTACCTTGTAGGTTGCAGCACAGAAAATGGAAAGACAAGTGTAGGAATAAGTAGAAAATTAAGCAAGCACAGTGATACATTTAGTTGACTGATAATTAGGGTACTGCTTTGCATCACATTCTTTCTTTGTTTTGTCATAAGTTGTCACATTTCTTATTTAACTGTGTACTGGCTTCTTCTATTCTTTTTATCATGAGACCAGAGAATCAAGTGAACATGGCGCTGAGTAGCATGAAAAGCGGGAAGCATCCTTTAGAAGCACTCTACAAATTGACGAATAACATGTCATCTTTCCTCAAGCATTCGGTACTTACCGTCTTTTCGCATCTTGTTGCTATGTGTCTCATTCTATCAAACCAATACAAAGGGAGAAACAAGTGTAGAAATGAATTACTTTTCTCGCTCTTTTTCATCATGTCCCTCTTGGCTTATAACCATAATGTGTGTTCAAAATGTGAGCCTTTAATTGTAGGACATACTGGACAAAATACCAGAGGACACACTAAGATGGAAAATGAAGCTTGTAAGTCGGGCTGCTTCATACGCTAATTGCCGTCTACAGTCAGTTACGGCTGATGTGCTACTACTAGCCAGGTTTGCAGCCTTAAGCAATTCAGTTCTCTACTTCCAATTTCACCTTTCTTGTAACACTCCGGCCCACCTACTGGCCCGAAATACTACCACTACAAACTATATCATTTACATCTATTGCTACTAGATTTCAGCATCATCTCCTCTGTTTAACTTAACGACAACCGATGAGCATTGAATCAACTGTACAAGTTTACTCATCTCCTCTGTTTAACTCAATGAAAACCGATGAGCATTGAATCAACTGTACAAGTTTACTAACTATCGAAAGAAACACATAGTCACACATTACGAAACACTTCCATTAAGACACATTTTTTACGCTAACTACCTGAGCACGTCATTAAAGTCTGATTATGTCAACTAAAGGTGACATGTGAATTACTGTTTGTACGTGAAATAAAGGACCTACTCTCGCCCATGTATGTCGCCTTCAATTCACCTAAGAAAAATAACAAAACAAGTATGAGTCCAAAGACTCAGCAAGTATATAATAAAATAATGGCACAATCCAGTAAACTCCATATCCGAGAATTGTAAAACACAATCACCATAATTGTTCGTAAATCTTATATATGTGAGCTATAAACACAATTTCTATAACCGTATCACTGTCTTATATTTCTTTCATGCAATGCAATGCGATGTCTACATATACCTTTTGAGCTCATACTAGTATAGCTGAGTGTTCACCCGTCGATAAACCACTCTTGCCCCCATCCTCTTTTATACGGGGTGTCAAAATCTACTCCCGTGGAGTACCTATCATAGTAGACCTTTTCCTCCATCCTATGGAGATGCCTACCTTTATAGGTCTTACTCAAGAGCACTTTGGATTAGTTATATGGTTTTCTCACCGACCTAGCCAATGCACTCCGGATTAGCTATATGACTTGGTCACTGTCCTGGCTCATGTATATTTTTGTATGATGCAATATTCTTCCAACATTAACAATGAACTCTACTTAAACCCCACTTCTATGGAGTGCTTACCGAAGTAAGACTTTATTTTTCCACTCCTGTAAGATGCCTACTCAAGGTATATCCTGTGTATGAGTGCTATATATGATACAACACTTTTCCAACATTAACAATCAACCTTAAGCATTACTCATCCCAGTACAATTAACATGTAAGCAGAGATATCATTTTATAAAATGTTGTAAAACATGACATGGAAAAACAAGTACCAAGCGCCCATCATAATCCACTATTTTATCATGCATTTGCCTATTTAATCTCGAGGATGATGCGTGGACGGCACCAATCTAGAGCCTCTACCTGTACAAGTATCATACAGTCTCAATACCATAGCGATACACACACAGCCGGACAGCATTGTTCCTACACGCAAACCTAACACAAACAATCCCCCTCTCACCGGACACTTTTTCACCGACCCATGCTCAAATGACCATAATTCAGAGATCGCGTCATCTATACTTGTGAATTTATTTGCGCACGCTTAATCTCTCTTCTTCTTCACCTTCGGTACATTCCTTCCCCTTCTACCTCCTTATTACTCCATGTGCAAGATTGTGATGCTAGGTGAGACTATTGGTGGATGCTATGTGATGCTCTCTGTGATGTGCTTGTGCTGTGGACTGTGAGCAAAAAAGGATTGTGAGGGGACCTACTTGCTTTGCCGGGCTAGAAAAGGAATGGGACAATGACGATGGTCATGGTCCCAGCAACCGTTGACGGTTCTATGTCATCGTGGTCGCCATCCTCACTCCGCCACCTTCCCCAAATCCTTTGAGTTCCTCTCCTCTTGGCCCCTCTTTCTCACTGTCTTTGGGGGGTCATTACATTTGGTGGGGTGGCCGGTTGGCTTAGCAAGGCAATGGCTTTGGTTTCGTCTTGGGTTTGCCTTCGACTGAGTGAAGGAAATGAGTTTGGGGAGGATGGTGAATGCTCTGTTGGCTGCCTTAAGCAGGTAGCAAATGGGGTGGCTTCTCTCTTGCCTTGGCTGTTCATTTTTGAGGCTGCCCTTGCCTTATCTTCGGGGCTCTCTCGGTTTGTTGTTTACTTATGGACCGTTGGTCTATAGGGTAAGCTTAGCACTATTCTTCATTTTTCTATTGTGAAAGGTAAGTCGGTAAAGATATAGGCATCGAGTTTCTTTGCTGCCGAATGATGAGATCCACTTAACTGAGAGACGCCAAACGGCCTTGGACGATCTGGGTATCTCGATGAGCTCTGACGGCAAAACAATTTATTTCTTTTATTCTCTCTTTCTCTTCCTGCTGGTATTGCAGTTCTTGTACAGAATTTGTCACTTGAGAAATTCCACTACATGATTGGCACATTTTCCTAGTTTGAATATTTAATGTTGCTGGATTTCTGACAATTGCTTTTATGGTATCATGACTGAAAATGTGGTATGCTTTCACTCAGCTGTGCTGACAGGTTACTTCCAAGCAAAGCTGAAGCTGACAGGCTACAGAAGTTATTACCTAAATGCAAAGTCTACTTATTTGAGAAACATGGGCACAGCTTACTGTTGGTGAGTTTTAGCAGATCTATCAGATTGCAGTAAATTTTTTACTGAAAAGGAAGTAGTACACCTTAAGGGACCTTGCTGATAATATTCATGGCACATTTCAGGAGTATGGTGTTCATGTCTCATCCATTATCAAGTGCACTGGTCTATACCGCCATTCGAGGCGGCATCACCGGATTCTTGACTACATCCCGCCATCCGCAACTGAACTAAAGGAAGTTGACAAAGCTAGCAGGTAACCAAAATCACCACGCAACAAATTCTTGCGTCATACGAACTGAATTCTGAACTCATTTTTTTAAGACTATTCTGAACACATTGCACATCACGTGAATATACACTATTTACAATTCTACAACATGATGTGATTCTTTCATGGTAAATGCAGTGATCTGACATTCAGAACCTGCCCTGTGATGTTCTCCACAATGGAGGACGGCACGGTCGTGAGGGGCCTCGCCGGGGTCCCGGAGGACGGGCCGGTGCTTCTGGTCGGCAACCACATGCTGCTGGGGATCGAGCTGATCTCTCTCGCCGCGGAGTTCCTGCGCCAGAAGAAGATCGTCTTCCGCGGCATTGCGCACCCGCGGCTGTTCCCGAACAAGACGAGGACATCGTCGGAGGGTCACGACTTCTTCGACTTCCTCAACTTGTGGGGAGGCGTGCCCATGACGTACAAGTACATCTACGAGTTGCTGGCCGCCGGGGAGTTCGTGCTTCTGTACCCAGGTGGTCACCGGGAGGCACTCCATTGCAAGGTAAAGACTCGTAAAGACTCCCTGCTCATACGAGTAACTGCTTATACTATTATCGCTGGGAAACGAGGAATGTTCCAAAAAGTTCGAAAATTCTCATATTCAAAATTTCAGTCATGCGGGACATCGTTTGGGACCCCAAAAAACAGAGAGAAAGTTCAGAACGTACATTTTTATGTGAATGTTTTTGTCCCACCTGTATTTCTTGTATGTCCTATATATTTGTCCCTATAATTTTGCGATTGTGTATGTTCTAAAGTGCCCTATATCCATGATTTTTAATGAATTTCTGAAATATTCGTAGTGTCCCAACCAAAATACAAGCAGTCACTTGTATAAATACCAATGCAATTCACCACATTTATATGATATAATTTATTTGAAATGCCACATTCAAATAATTTGGGTCAGTAAATGCTACTGCGAACTGAGATGAAATCTGTGGATTGTAGGGTGAAGAGCACAGGTTGTTTTGGCCAGCCCAAACTGAATTTGTTAGGATGGCAGCGCGGTTCAATGCCACAATTGTGCCTTTTGGAGTCGTTGGAGAGGATGATCTCTTCGAAGTAAGCCATAATCTCTTGCTACTTTTTTTTGAAGGAGTAATCTCTTGCTACTCAAGTTCTCTCTTCCTTTACAATTGAACATTTCAGTTTTTTTTTCTTGCCCCTCTGATCTGGTTTGGATCTTTTTCGACTTGTTCTGCAGTTGAAAATTGAGATAAAGCCTAGCCAAGATTTAGCAATCTTGACATTACTTAAGATTCAGAATGCAACCACATGCATTGCATGACATGATGCATATTACAAATCAATCTCCCTCATCCAATGGGTACTAAAACAAAAGTTTTCTGCAGCTGCTTTGTACATTCGACGATATCAGGAACGCACCCTTTGGCAAGGAACTGATGCAAGCGTATAGCAACCATTTAAAGCTAAGGTACATACCAATTGCCATCACACTTGACAAATATTCTGCTAACTTCTTTTTAACTTCGATGATTCCTGACCCAAATTTCTCCTGCAGGGATGTTGACCATGAAGTGTTGTTCCCCGGTGTATATCTGAAATTCCCAGGCCGGTTTTACTACCGGTTTGGGAAGCCGATTCCGACGAGGGGAAGGCAAGACGTCTTGACTGATCGGAAGGCTGCAAATGACCTTTACCTGCATGTTAAATCGGAGGTCGAAAGCATGATCTCGTATTTGCTGGAGAAGAGGGAGGAGGACAAGTACAGGAACATCGTCCCAAGGATCTTGTACAAAGCTGCTCGGGGACCCAACTGTGAAGTTCCAACATTTGACCCTTGAAAATGTTTTACATGGATATAAACCACAAAGTTGTAAATTGCAACACGAGATTATTTTTCTTCTAAAACAGTAGTTAAATGTCCATTTTGAAGAAACTACTTCAACAAATTTGAATTTCAACTGCGGAAACCTATAGTGACAATGCTTGTAATTCGCGTACATAAACATCTACTATGAGAATCTGGCAGCCGTCACAAATTCAGTAAGCGTTGCATACATATAATGACGGGTCATAAATGTTAATTCATAGTGACAACATATATTGTCACAGTTCTATTACACACGTTGGCACAAAACCAAAAACGTCCAATTATAGTGCGCAATGGAACCTTCACGGCAAAGAGTTTAGCAAGCAAATAGCATATGGCAGCGATATATTCGGCACAACATGCTCTAGTTAATTTGAGAGTATAAAGTTAAATCGATCATTGTTTAAGTAAAACATGTGTACAGTTAAACATGTAAAATGATAACCGAAACATGGGAACCATCCGTAGAACTAGGTTTCGATACATCCGAATAACACAGGATGCACCCGGAAATTCAGGTGCGTTACACTGCAGGACTCCTGCCTGCCGTCGACGGAGAACACGGGCTATCAGATATTTGAAACGGACGGTCTACATCGCGCGCAGGTCGGCTTCAAGGGTCCAGAACCAATTGAGCTACGCAACCAACGAGCAGTGCCGCGATTGTGGTTCTTGTGGACATGATCGATGGAGACAGATCTGAAGAAAGTTCAGAAGCCAATTTCCTCATTTTTAGACCGTGGCAGTACGAGATGAGCATCCACATCAAGGTCACGCGATCCACTCCTTTCTTCTGATTTGATTTGGTTTGGCTCCCACAGGTTGCATATACATTCTTGTCCTGTTCCTTTCCGTCACCACACTCACTGCACTAGTTAGAAATTTCAGTACTTAATTTTGGCATTCTCGCCACCACATGCCAGTAGCTCCGTGGCACTGTCATGGAGTTCCATCTGGCAAAGCCAAAAAAAAAAAACTCGTCTTGCACGTCACTTGTTTCTCCGATAAAGAGCTTCATGTTCAACGAGTGAAGTGGACTATTTGCATACACGAGAGATAAGGATTTTAGTACCATTATATTTTGATAAGATTGGTTATATGACACCGTAAATATGTGGCATTTACCATAGCAACGTCCTCACGTCGGTATTCAGCTAGCAGGCACTCCAAAAATAGTCAGAACACATAGTGCCTATTACAATGATATTATCTCGGCCAACAGAAGAGAGAAGGGGCGTGAAAGGTCTACTGGTGCTAAGGGCGACAAATTGGGCACTCGTGTGAATTGTTGGGCAGATGGCTACAAGAGTGGTAAACTGGTACACTCGACCCACAAAAATTGGAATTTTCTCATCCTGGCACCATTTGCCGAATGGGTGCCAATGCGGCGGAAAGAGTTAGGGGCACCTGAAGTCATTTAGGGACGTTTCTCTCTCCAAGTCAGTTAGATATATTACTATAATGGTTATGGTGTGTACAGACAAATAACCACCATTTTAGAGTGTTTGCCAACTAAATTTCACTTTTAGGGTGTGCCCGGGCACATACCACACAATTGCGGTGTACTATAGCCAGTTTTTCCTTATGTTTATAGTAATTCAGTAGTAGAAAATTTATATTATGATACTAAGAAAGCACTTTCTATGATCAATCTAACAATACCATTTCTATGTGACCAATATAAATATCTCATTTTACATTAATGGCCCGAGTTTTAGAAGTTTGATCGCACGTACTCTAAAACTTCACTTCTAGTTTTTAGGGTATTGTTTTTCTTGCGTCATTAGAAAATTACCAAATTTAGATATTATTCATGACTAATTTTTTCATTATTTTCTTTTTCCCAACTAGCTGAATAACCTCTTGTAGTTAATCTAATCATCCATTCAATAAATAAAGTGCACCCCCTCCCACCACAATTCAAATCACCCTCCAAAACAAACGGCGATGTTACACATAACATCTCCCTTTCCACTCAATGTGTGGGCCCTGCTTGGGGAGTAGCTGTAGCTGATGGCTATAGCTTTTCTTAAAAGGCCGTTTGGCAGTTTAACTTTTTGTTTGGTTGGCTAGCTGCTTCAGCTGTTGACGAAGATTGAAATGTCTGAAATACCCTTAAGAGTTCTGAAGGTATGGCCGTGTGCTGATTTAGCATAAATATGATTGTTTCTATTTTTTTACAAAAATATTGATGAAATGATTTAATTATACTAAGTTACTAAGAATTGAGCAAATTGTACCTCGAACCAACTGTAAAAGAAATTTTAGAACCCGATGAATGCAAAAGGATCGTGCCTCCAATGTGACAAAACATGATACTATTACAGATAATATATCCAATACAGACTGATACATAATATATCTAATACAGACTGATACAAGGAAACTTCCATTCAAACACCATTCAATTCATACAAACTGATACAAATGCTCTCATACATTGATTTAGTACAATGCACCAGGGTCCTACATACAACAAATTAAGAGGACGCTCATTTGGGCTGAAAATTAGTGGCTTATGGCTGAATTTACACTGTAGCTGGCTTATTTTACACTGTAGTTGATAGTGGCTTATTTGGCATAATTAAATTTAAAAAAATCTAAAAATAAAAAGGTTATCCCATCATGTCTAATGCAAACGAGTACAAGAAAAAAGAACCGGCAAAAAAGTTTAAAAAAGCCAAAAAACCAGAAAAAGACAAAATTTAGGAATACTAAAAAATAAGCCAGAAGCTCAAGCTGAAATGAGCGGGGCCTAAATGTTACTTCACGTACAAATCGCATAGTGACACATCATGGCCTTGATACTTGGCAGCCTGCACACCAATTTCATGCTTCACACCAAGATGCCTTGTTTCTCTGCATCCTTCTTCATATACAATGATAGATATTTAGGAGTTTGATTGAACATAGTAGTTCAAAATCAATTCTTAAAAGTCAACTATCCACAATCAATACAAGAAGATCATTCCTTTCATACATTGCATGTTGTGGGTAGTAGAACTAAACACAGGAACACCTAAAACTATCCATGATTTCTAAATCTCTACTTGAAGAAGAATCATATGCATGAAGCAATGTCCATCTAGAGTTGGCAAACTACCGTACTACTCTTGCATGCTTGTAAAAAGCATGAAAACAACATTAGCATCAAGTAATAAAATTACAATTCAAGTAATCTGGGGACCAAGCACTAGTACTAGTACCAATCACATTTGCATGCGAGAGTACAACCAGATCTGAACCAACACAAGCATGGATTCATATAGGAGGTCAAAGGAATGACAGAGGGATGTTGTACCTTAGGCTTGGAGATAGCGTTGGCACTAGCAGGGAGGTGGTCAGGCAACGGTGACCTCAGGATCTAGTCGGGTGACGGTAGGTAGGGGAGCCGTTAGGCAATGGTAGCCTCCAAATCCATCGGGTAGTGGCAACCGAAGAAAAGGGGCAGTGGAGACCGTACAAGAGGTGCAGTGACAACCAGATTTGGGCATCGACGGAGGTGCTCAGGACTAGAAGAAGGCAAAGGAGAGGGCTGGTGCTAACGGCGATGCTTGAGTCTGGCCAGTAGCGGCAGGAGGGCGGCATCGGGAGGTGCAGCCTAGAGAGAGGGTGGTGGCGTGAGTGCTTGGAGAGAGCACATGTTGGGTCTAGGAAATTCAATTCTGAACCCCACTTGTATAACATGCTAGTCATGTGATCAATAGCTCATTGATACGGGGTCGCCCGATCTTCTCGACGTAGAATGGATACTCATGGGAGTCTTAATGAATCGCAATGATCCTCCAATACTAGTGCAAGGGATGAACACTCTTTAATCCACCAAAACACACTCACGTCGATTTTGCCAACCACCAAGCGAAGATCTATCGTGCACCCAATTCCCAGCGGAAAGGCTGAACGATCTTGATTGAAGAAACTCCCTAATTCCTTATGAAACTCAAGTACGAATAATAGTAGATTTATTCTCCAAAGATGGTATGTGTTAATGGCCAATAGTGCCTCTATTTATAGAGGTACGTAGGCCCTTACATAGGAAAGTTTTCAACACATGAAAAGTAATCAAATTAGATCTGATTCTATCTTTATTTCCAAAATCGAAAAATTATTTTGATGATTTCAATACACACAGAAGGAATTTTCGGATGGGATCAGATCCGTTAGAAAGAGGGTAAGATAATCTTTCCATGCTGTACTCACACATTTCAAATAGATTCTTGATGTGAAATCTATTAGCATTTAAAGTCAGTTCTATCATGCTGAATTAGCGTCGGATTGTTTTGGTAATTGCTATGCGCACAGAAAGAATTTGGAGGTGGGGCCAAATCCATTGGAAAGTGGTCGAATTCTTCTTTCTACACTGTACTTGCACACCTCAAACAGAGTTCGTATGCAAGTTATGTATATTTGAAATAGACGTTGTCAGAAAGACTGAATCTGAGTTGAACTCGCGAACATGACTTGGTTTACGCTTGACGGTTCCACTTGTACACTTGGCTCATGTGGTTCTCCTCCATGGTTCTTAAGGACAATTAAATTATTACAAAGATTAAATAGTATTCTATTCTTTGAAATATTTGTATGCAAACTTAGGAACACATTCACCTAATAGTTAAGTTAACGTGCTCGTGCTTGAGTCATTGGTCCTTGTATCGTAGGTTCAGCTTCGTGAACATTCTCATGCACACTAGATATGGAAGTAGTTGGGATGTCCTCATCACGCATCTTCACTTTAGATTTATATATATCGAGTAGGGGTCTACATACAATTACATAAAATAGTAGTTCTGCATTTCCAAATATAAGAAACAATGACCCAATTAAATTAGAATTCACCTTTTGTTTAAATAGTCGTATGCATTTGCGGTGTGGTCACATCAGTACAAGACACATGCGTATCCGCATCACTCACACATACATTCACATCGTTGAATCATATCCATACACAGATAAAATGAATGGAGACATAATTCTTAGTAGGTTCACATAGGCCTATTTGGCCAAAGTTTACACAAGTGTCCGATTGGACAAATTGATCACTTAGAGAGTTTTGCAACAGAAGATAAATGGTAAAATAGACAAAAGGGCCCACGTGCCATACCACATTCCTACAAGCAACCGACTAGGGTTAATGCCCTAGAATTCAGCACCATCATCATCAAACCCTGTGGCAGTCACAACCAGTTGAAGGTCTTCATCCTCTTGCTCTGGTAGATATTCAACAAGCAACAGTGAGTACAAAATGTACTCCGTAAGACTTTAAGTAAAGATATTATACATGCAACCTTGTCAAGGGAATGGCTATCCTACCATGTTTGTTTTGCATAACACAATCTTTTATTTGTAATAGATATAATACTTTGTAAAGAGCAATTTACAGAAAATAATTGACATACTAAATATTAGGAAGTGATAAATACGGAAGTACTAGAAAGCATATGATAGTCCTTCGTCATAGCATTTATCTTTGATGGTCCTTTTTCAAAGCATTTTCTGACATGGTTCTCCACCATTCAAAATTTTGTCAAAACATTCTTAAAACTAGAAAATCTAACCAAGTGGGGTATTATGAACCAAGTGTCCATGACCAAGGATACAATTATTCGAATAGATCTAATACTTTGCAGAGGTTGTATAGCTTTATCTATAAGAGATAATTGACTTATACTGTTGGCCGAGATACACTTGTAAAGACGTGTGACTAAGTGATTATCACGAAGCCTTTATGATACACAACCCCAATTCAATTCCACCCACTGAGGTTTCACCACCAAAGAGCTAACCACCTTGTCGGAAGCCCCCTCTTGTGTCTTGTGGAAATACATGTCCCCCCGACATCCACATTCAACCAAATGGCGAAACCGAAGTTGAGACAACGCAAATTAGTTGGCCAAGTCCACCTCATCCTGGACTTGTGGTGGTACAGAAAGATTCTTAGGTCAACGACACCAAAGTTCTGTCTTTAATGACCTAGGCATGACTTTCACAAACCGAGATCTAATACTAACCACCTTGGTCTCCACAAACCACTTGCCCAAGTCGCTAAACAACAACATAGCAATTTAATGAAATTAATGCATGCATAATAGTTTGAGAAACTAATATGCACAACATTTGAAATATGGGATCAATATAATCAAAGGAGAGTACTTATCTTGCTTGTTAAACTTTTGGTCTTGTTCTGGATCAAAATCCCGTGATTCTGGTATGTCGAAGTCCATATGAGAAAAACCAAGAAACACAAATAAATTCTAAATAAAAATTCAAACTAATCTAAAATTTATTATTTTTGTAATATATGGAAATTCATGATTTGAGAAAAATTTAGAGATGAAAATCGACTCAATTGGAGTTCGTATGAGGGAAAACGGGATTTCTGAAGCTTTACCATGAGGGAAAATTTTAGAACAAAGAGAAAAGTACTGTGCAAAAATATAAATTAATTATGATTATTATAATTATTTATTTTCTTTTTAAATAAAAGCATGATATATTGCCTCATGCTAATGTCAAAAAGGAAATGGATTTTGGCCAGAATTATTTTTCTTAATGAAAAGGCTTTGAGTCACTGACATGTGGGGCTAGGTCTATGGAGTGGGTTGACAGAACGATGCCTAGTCCATGGTGGACCGGGCTCATGGCTAGCACAACAATGGCATGCAAGCCAACACATGGACATTGACTCAGTGTTGACTAGGCTCGGACTGCTGACATGGTGGTGACAAGGTGCACACGTGGCTTGACAGCGACGGCGCATAGCAACCAATGGTCACTAGCACTATGCGGCACAGCGGTAGGCGACGAGGTGTAGGCTCAAAAAAGGAGGTGCTGGAAAGGCTTACACACTAGGTGTGGGGCTCAGGGGTAGTTGGAGGTGGCAGTGGTGAAGGAAAGGCGGTGGGGCAGAATAGGGTTCCACTTGGAGATGGGGTTTTGGAGGCCCTAAGGGGCGAAGGAGTGATGAATGAGGTCAGTGGAGGCTCGGCAGTGCTCATGGTGGTAAAAATGTTGCTCAACTTCACTGCCTTGACGATGACTTCATCGAAGATCGAGGAAGGGGAAGACAATGCTAAGCTCGAGAGGGAAGGAGAGAAGCCAAGGAGACACACACATAAGAATTAGCCACTCACCAGAAGCATGATGGTCCAGCTAATGACGATGGAGGTAGTTAGAGATGGTCAGACGATGACAAGTAGGGGCGGCGATGTCGAGCTTCACGGTGCGATGCTCATTGGGGAAGCTTTGCTGAAAACGAAGGGTGCACCGGCTCAAGCTAGAGATAGAGATTGTTTAGAAGTGAGGAATCGATGAGAGGCTCATTGGAGGGGGGGGGGGAGAAAAGGAATGGTGGCGAAGATTGGTCGGTACTGAGGAAAGCAGTCCAGGCTCAATGATTCACTACAGTTGGCGTCAAATTGAAAAGCGGGATTAAGAGAAGGGATCAACCGATGAAAGATGACACAAATAAAAAGCAGGGAGCTCACCAAAAAAAGGTGTGAGCTCGGTGGAGCACGGCGGTGTGTGCACACCAGAGCTAGAGATGACGGTGTGTTTTGAGTGTTGGGTGGAGAAGAAGCGCTCCCAATACCCAAAATGGGCATAGCGTGAGGCGGTGAAGGAGACAACGACCTCGGTGGAGTTTTATAGGGCAAGAGACAGTGCTACGCTTGGCGATAACTCATGGCTGCGCAGGAGAAATCGCGAGAACGACGTGCTATAGGTGCCCTCACATGCCAACGCTAGCAGGGTGGTGGAGAGGACAACTCGGCACATTGGTTAGGGAGCTCGAGGTGGCACGGGAGCACGGCTCCAATAGCAGTCGTTTGAGGTGGAAGAAGGGGCCTAACAAGTGGGTCCCACATGTCAACGATAGCAATGATCAGGTGAGAGAGGAAGTGCATCGGCGAGAATACACTTTTGTGTAGAGGAAACTGAAAGGGGAAGGCGGATAGGGCGGGAGACGATGCGCGGGTCAGTGTTGGGCTGAATGGGGATATGGGTGGGCCAGGCTATGGTTTCACCCATGAACACGTTGGAATTTTAAATCATTTTTGAATTAAATAATTCCATAAATTAGGTTTTAGCTAGGGAAAATAGCGAACAAGCTCTAAAAACTTTGACATTTTTGGGGATCACTTTGAATTATGCTAGACTTAAATAAAAATATTTTAAGGTTTTTCCCCTGCTCAAATCATTTTAGAAAATTCATTTTTGGCTTAGAAAATTGATAAAGCATTTTAGAAAATCTCAAAAATTTCAAGGGAATACCAAAATACAGAAATGAATTTTCAAACATAATATAATTTATTTGTGAAAATTCATGATGTTTCAAAGACGGATGGGAATAGTGGGGCTAAGGTTTCCCTCACCCCTTTTTGTCGGGATTGTGAAAATTCATATACTATTTTACACGGATGATTGAACTGATCAATGGCAAGCTGAAACTTCGCACCACTTCGCCACTCACTCGAGCCCAGCCATGCTGTCTACTCAAGAACGAAAAATTTGTTCGTGGCCTCGCTGGTGTTCCCGACGAAGGCCCTATCTTGTTTGTGGGTTATCATGAACTCTTGGCGATGGAGTTGCCTTCGTTGGTTGAAGAGTTCTTGAGAGAGAAGAAAGCGATTGTTCATTCTGTATTTGTTTGTCGGAGCTCTCCTGTTTGATATATATAGTCTCTATGTATGGCGGAGTACCAGTCACTTCGATTAATACATATAGGTTGTTTGAGAGAAATGAATTTGTTCTCATTTATCCAGGCGGTATTCGTGAAGCTCAACATAGGAAGGTGTGCCTGAATTGAACATTTTCTTCTACTTCTACAGAAGAATTTCATGTTCTCTACATCTCTGCATATTTGCAATTGTCTCCATCTATATTTATTCCATTGAACTTGGCAGGTGAAGGATACCAGTTGTTTTGGCCAGATCAACTAGAATTTGTAAGAATGGCAGCGAAGTTTGGAGTCACGCAAGAGCTGATGTTCGATGATAGAGCAGTCCACGCCAATGATATCATCACCTTATGTTTGACGCCGGAGGGACATAAGTCAAACAATGCATGACACAAATGTCCCTCGACACGCACGAGGCTGCCAAGGCCGAGGTTGCCAAACTGCTTGCCTCCAGCTTCATTAGAGAGGTCGTCCACCCTAAGTGGCTTGCCAGCCCAGTGCTCATGAAGAAAACAAATAGCACCTCGCGTATATTCGTAGATTTCACCAATCTCAATAAGGCATATCCCAAGAACAACTACCCATTGTCCCACATCGACCAGTTGGTAGACGCAACAGCGGGCTGTGAAATGATGAGTTTTCTCGATGCATACCCCAGGTACCACTAGATATGTATGGCGAAGAAGGACAAAGAAAAGACAAGCTCCATAGTCCTTGGGGTACATATTGCTTTGTCATGATACCCCTTGTGCTAAAGAACGCTGGGACCACCTTCACCAGGCTGGTCGCACTCATTTTGGTGTTGCAGCTAGGTCGAAACATCGAGGCTTATGTTAATGATGTGGTCGTCAGGAGTCTAATAGCAGCATTCTGCCGATGCCTTCCAGTGGTCACCTAATCAACATCAAGTTGACTTGTGAGAACTATCTGTTATGGAGAGCACAATTCATGCCCATCTTAGGAGTCAGCAGCTCTTGGGGTATGTTGATGGCACAAAGAAGTGTTCGCTGATTCCCGTCAACCAGCAAGTCGAGACCAACGCAACTCAGGTTCCAAATCCTGAGTATCAGACATGGCTTCTACAGGATCAGATGATCCTTAGTGCCATCCTCTCATCTCTATCTGAGGGGGTCCTTGGGCAGGTTCTGTTCCTAGGGACTTCATATGAAGTGTGGACTGCTCTAGAGGGGATGTTTTCCTCTCATTCTCGTACGCGCGTGATGCAAATCCAGTACAATTGGCAAATATGAAGAAGAATAATCTCTTGGTGGTTGACTACAACAAAATCAAAAGTCTTGTTGACACCATGGCCTCAATTGGCCATCCCCTTAGTGACGAGGAGGTGACCTCACATCTCTTGGCCGGGCTGGACCCCGACTACGACTCGCTAGTGACCTCTATAACCACTCATGTCGATTCCATATCCTTGACTGATCTTTTTGCACATCTTCTTTCCCATGAGATGCACATAGATAATCGTAAAACAGTGAGGGATCAATCAACGACTTCCATTGATAGAGCATGTGTACATATATACAGGCGAGCATCGTGCGAGGTCATTTCTTGCGCCAGCAGCCAAGGAAGCGACGACGCGGTCGCCATGCATCGTGGGCGGAGCGAGGGACGCGGCGCGCTGTGGCGAGTTCAGGGAACGGGAGTCGTGCATGCGATAAGCATGCGATATGGGCGCGTTCCGTTATAAGCATGAGATATGGGCGCGTTCCGTTAACACCCCCGCGCAGTCGCATCGTCGGGTACATCGACGGTGAGGCTGGATCGAAATTCAGTGAACTGCGCCGTCGGCAATCCCTTGGTCATGACGTCGGCCAGCTGCTGTCCGGTAGGGACGTGAACGACGCGCAGATCTCCCAACGCGACGCGTTCTCGGACGAAGTGGATGTCCAGCTCTATATGCTTCATCCGCCGATGATGAACTGGGTTCTTGGACATGTATACGGCGGAGACGTTGTCGCAGTAGGCCATCGTGGCGCGTGGAACGTCGCAGTGGAGCTCGCCGAGCAGCTGTCGGAGCCATATGCACTCGGCTGTGGCGTTGGCGACAGCGCGGTATTCGGCCTCCGCGCTTGATCGGGAGACCGTTGGTTGCCGCTTAGAGGACCATGAGACAAGGGCGTCACCGAAGTAGATGCAGTACCCGGAGGTGGAACGTCGTGTGTCTGGGCACCCCACCCAGTCAGCGTCGGAGTACGCTGTAATCGTTGGCGTAGTCGTAGCGTGAAGTCGAAGACCGAGGCTCGTCGTGCCGCGGATGTAGCGAAGTATGCGCTTGAAGAGCGAGAGATGGCATTCCCGCGGATCGTGCATGTGCAGGCACGCCTGCTGCACGGCGTAGGCGATGTCCGGGCGGGTGATAGTGAGGTACTGCAGGGCGCCGGCGAGGCTGCGGTATTCACGTGGGTCGCAGACTGCGTTGCCGGAGGTCGCGGACAGCTTGGCCTTCGTGTCGATGGGTGTGGCGGCTGGCTTGCAGGTGGACATCCCGGCGCGCTCAAGCAGCTCTTCAGCGTACTTGTGTTGTGCCAGGAAGAAGCCACGGCTGGAACGCTTCGCCTCCACGCCGAGGAAGAAATGTAGAGGCCCCATGTCCTTGACGGCAAACTCGGCGCGGAGGCGCTGGATGATGCGTTGGAGGAGCGAGTCGGAGGATGCAGTGAGCACCATGTCGTCGACATAGAGGAGTAGGTACGCCATTGCGCTGCCCTGTCGGAGCACGAACAATGAGGAGTCGGAGCGGGTCGCCTGAAAGCCGATGTCGCGGAGGAACCCGGTGATCCGCGCGAACCAGGCTCGCGGAGCTTGACGCAGACCGTACAACGACTTGGAGAGCAGACAGACGGCTTCTGGCTGGGTCGTGTCGACGAAGCCGATTGGTTGCTGGCACAAGACTCTTTCCTCGAGGTGGCCGTGCAGGAAAGCGTTGGACACGTCGAGCTGCCGCACTGGCCATTGGCGCCCGGCAACGAGAGCGAGCACTGTGCGGATCGTCGCTGGCTTCACGACCGGAGTAAACGTTTCACCAAAATCGACTCCTGGGCGTTGAGTGAACCCACGGACGACCCAACGAGCTTTGTAGCGTTCGAGACTCCCGTCGGGGTGCCGCTTGTGTTTGAATACCCATTTGCCGGTGACGACGTTCGACCGTGGTGGCCGAGGAACGAGGCGCCAGGTGTGATTGGCGTGAAGGGCGTCGAACTCGCGCTGCATGGCCTCGCGCCAGTTTGGATCGCGCAGCGCCTCGCGAGCTGATTTGGGGATCGGTGAGATGGAGTCGGAGCGTGACGTGGCCATGGCGTACTTGGGATTGGGCTTGGAGATGCCGGCCCTGCCTCTGGTCACCATGTGGTGACGCGGTGGTGATGAGGCCAGTCGAAGTGCCGGTGCAGGCGATGGCTCCGGGCTTGACGCCGAGGTAGATGCTGGAGCCAGTGTAGCCGGTGGAAGTGATGGGACAGCACGCGCAGCTACCGACGTGGGTGCCGACGTGGACGGCGAGGTGTCGAAGATTGGCGGTGGCGAGGGCAGTGCTGTCTGTGCCGACGCTGGTGGCACGCTCAGGGACGAGTCGACCGACGCAGATGGAGCTGGCGTGGGGGCGGTGGCCCTTGGCGGTGCAGCTCGTGGGTCTGTGGGTGCTCGCGCAACACAGGGTCGCGCAGTCTTTGGGCGCCGGATCGCCGGCGACGGCATCTGCCGTATCTTTGGGGCGCGCGTGTGCGTGCGTGCGCTGGGAAATCGGGTCTCGTCGAAGACCACATGCCGTGAGACGATTATGCGCCGGGTCGACATATCGTAGCACCGATAGCCTTTGTGATCTGCTGGATAACCAAAAAACACACATGCAACTGAACGGGGACATAGTTTGTTAGTGGCAGTAGCGGACTGGTTTGGATAGCACAGGCTACCAAACACACGGAGATTGTCGTAGGAGGGAGGAGTGCCTAGGAGGAGCTCGTGAGGTGTGATGATCCCAGTGGCGCGGCATGGACGCCGATTAATGAGATAAGTGGCCGTAGACAGTGCTTCAGCCCAAAATTCAGGCGGCGCATGTGCATGCAGAAGCATTGCCCGAATGCTGTCGTTCAGGGTACGTAGAGTGCGCTCTGCCGTGCCATTCTGGGCGGATGTGTAGGGGCACGAAAGGCGTAGGAGCATGCCGTGGGACTGGAAATAGGAGTGCATGGAGTGGTTGTCGAATTCGCGACCATTGTCAGTCTGAAGAGCTAGGATAGGCAACCGAAATTGTGCATAGACGTAGGAGCAGAAGGACAGGAATGTGGGCACAACTTCAGACTTTGTTTGCAGGGGAAACGTCCAGACATAATGGGAAAAGTCATCAATGATTACTAAATAAAATTTGTATCCGGAGATACTTGGTACAGGGGAAGTCCAAACATCAGAATGCAATAACTGAAAAGGGAAGTAGCTAACTGAAGTTGAGGAAGAGAATGGTTGCCGGACATGCTTCCCAAGCTGGCAGGCATGGCAAGTATGTATTGCTGATTTATTGCACGTGAACGAGAAGGAACGAAGTGAGGCTGCAAGTTGGTCTCTTCCCGGATGCCCCAAGCGCTGGTGCCAGAGGTCGATGGAGGCCGATGAGGATGCGTGGAGGGCATGACAAACCGGTGGTTGAATCGGGTATAGATCGCCATGGCTGTCACATCGGAGCTTCACCTGTCGAGTGTGAAGATCCTTGATAGAAAAACCAAACGGATCAAACTCGACGGAAACATTATTGTCACGTGTTGGAGAACGAACAGAGATCAAGTTTTTAATTATGGATGGGGTAACTAGGACATTATTCAGAAGAAGAGGCCTGGAGGAGGTGGGAATGGAAGTGTGGCCCGTGTGCGTGACTGGCAGAAGTGCGCCGTTGCCCACGGTGATAGAGGGAGGGGAAGGAAGTTTGCGAAGGTACTGGAGGTTACCGGGAACTGAGGCCATGTGAGAGGAAGCGCCGGTGTCGAGGAACCAGTCGGAGGAGCTTGTGCCAGCCGGGGGAACGCCGGCGCTGGCGAGCGCGGCGAGAAGGGAGTCTTGCTCCCAGCCGGTTGGCGCGATATGTGAATGCGGAGATGGGCCGGCAACGAAGGCTTGCTGGGGCGGTGTGCCCGGCCGAGGGCCGAGGATGCCTGCAGCGGGGGCCCGGAACGGCATTGGCCAGGCCTGGACCATGCTGGTCCAGGGATTGAATGCTGAGGCCCATTGGGAGCTTGTGTGGCGGGCGCCAGAGCCTCCGCCGATTGCCTGTTACCCGCCGCCGGTAACCTGCTGCGGAGGGCCGCCGTTCTTGCCCTTGCCACGGCCGCGGCCGCGGCGCCTGTTGTTGTGGCCGCCAGGCGCGGATCTGCCCGATTCGCCGATGGCGGTAAAGCCACCGGTACCGGATCCCGGCGCGGGCTTGGAGGTGCCCTGGGCGACCAGCGCGTGATGGGCGGCCAGCTTGCCGTACTGGGAATCATAGAGCTCCTCGAGCAGAAGTTGAGAGCGGGCGGAGAGGAAGGTGTGAGGCGGCTGTTTGGAAGTGATGGCGGAGATCGTGTGTCGATACTTGCCATTCAGACCGCGCAGCATGTTCAGAACCTGAGAGGACTCGGGGACGGGTTGGCCGAGGTCGCGGAGGCCGTCGGCGAGCTGCTTTTGCTTGGCACAGTACTCGGTGATGCTCAGGTCGCCTTGGTAGAGGCTGCGGTACTCAACCTCAAGGTACACGGCGCGGTGCATCTGATGGTCGCGGAAGAGGTCGACGATCGCCGCCCAAGTCGAGTAGGCGGTGGCGGCCGGGGCGCGCACGATCTAGAGGATGTCGCGCGAGACGGAGTTGTAGATCCAATTGACGATGCACTGGTCGACCATGACCCATTCGGGATCGGTGCGCTGGGCGTTGGTCGGTGGCGCGGCGACATGGGGTTGGAGGCCGAATTTCCTGAGGACCGAATCAAAGAACGATCGCCACTCGGGATAATTGGGATTGGCGAGGTCGAGGACAGTGGAGACGTGAGATTTGATGTTCACCGTCTGAAGAGTGGAGGCAGACGGGAAGTGGGGTGAAGGAGGTGGGGCACTCAGGCGCTGGGCACCGTCGGGCTCGCCAGTGATGGAGGTGGTGGAGGAGGAGGAAGCATCATGGACAGAGGGCTCGAAATTGAATAGCGGGTTGAGATCCATGGCAGCGGAAGGAAGGGGAGCGCAGGAGGAGGATCAACTCGCACTCGTGATACCATAAAACAGTGAGGGATCAATCAACGACTTCCATTGATAGAGCATGTGTACATATATACAGGCGAGCATCGTGCGAGGCTGCTGCTGAGCGCGCAGCGCGGAGCGGACGACGCGGTCGCCATGCATCGTGGGCGGAGCGAGGGACGCGGCGCGCTGTGGCGAGTTCAGGGAACGGGAGTCGTGCATGCGATAAGCATGCGATATGGGCGCGTTCCGTTATAAGCATGAGATATGGGCGCGTTCCGTTAACAAATCGGAATGCATGAGTACAGATTGGAGATCACTTAGCAAACTTCACTACCAACAACAATTGCAGCTGGTACACTGGAGGCAATAGTTGCAAACAGCCTTATCGTGGCGACAACGGCAGAGGTCGTGATCGCGGTCATAACAATGAGCAGCGAGGAGGTCAGTACTTCAATGCTGGCAATTTCGGAGGATCAAATTGACCGGTTTGTCAAGTGTGTGGCAAAATCGGTCACATGGCACTAAAATATTGCCACCATTTTTACCATTCAAATCAAGCTGAAGAGGGACATATACTACCTCAATTGCAACAACTCCAGCCTACAACATCGATCCTAGTTGGTATGCTGATATAGGTGTCATTGATCATCTAAGTAGTGATCTAGAGAAGATCTTAGTCAAAGAAAAAAATATCAAGGCAAAGATCAAGTTCAGGTAGCAAATGGGGCATGTATGCGTATTACTCATATTGGCCATTCTCTCACACTACAACAAAATAATATTTTACATGTGCCTCAAATAAACAAAAACCATCTTTCAGTTTAGAAATTTGCTCAAGGCAATAATGCATTTTTTGAATTCCATCCGAATATTTTTTCTTGTGAAGGATCGGATACGAAGGAGGTTCTCCTTAGAGGTCATTGTGGCAGCAACCTTTACTCCATTAATCCAACCTCAACTATCAAGCAAGTGTCCTATGGTGCCAAGATTTGATTTCAAAGGAACAATGGCACTATCATCTTGGTCATGCTTCCTCCCGGATCGTCCAAAGATGTTCTCCACAAAAATAAACTTCCATGTGTCTTAGATCAGAATAAATATATGTGATGCTTGCCAAAAAGGCAAAAGTCACTAATTACCTTACTCAACGTCAAATAATGATTGTTTTGCTCCTCTTGAGCTTATTTTTTTGGATGTATGGGGTCCTGCTAGCACATCAGTTGGGGGTTATAAATACTATGTCAATTTTATTAATTCATATAGTTGATTCACTTGGCTCTATCTTCTAAAAAGCAAAGATGATGTCTTTGGCATGTTCACTCGCTTTCAAACACATGTTGAATGATTGTTGAATCAAAAAATCTTGTGTGTTTAGTCAAACTAGGAAAGTGAGTATCAAAGGCTCCATACCCACACACACACCAACAGAATGGAAGTACTTAGAAAAAGCATAGACATATCGTATAAATCGGTCTACCTTTGCAAGCTCATGCTTCTATCCCCCTCCAGTTTTGGAATGAAGCATTCTCCACGGCGTGCTTTCTGATCAACCATCTCTCTAGTCAAGTTATTGCTCACAAGACTCCCCTTGAATGTCTGACTGGTACAAAACCAAATTACATGTTTCTTCTTACTTTTGGCTGTGCTTGCGGATTAGTTCTTCGCTTCCCAGTCGATTGCCTGTGAGCATGTCGAGTGGCTACCACGCTTAATCTTCTTTTCCACTGCTAGTTCTTAAGCACTTCTGGTGATTAATTGTAAGCTTGACCGTAACGTTGTACTCTAATAATTATTAATATTTAAGTATTTTTCTTTATTAATTATGTATATGATCGATATATTATCAATATTTACACTGTGTGCACTAGCGTGATTCTAAACTAGTGCAGTACACACAGAGAGTCCGAATTTACATATTCGGGTCTCGACAGTTGGCCACATATTAGTATTTCATTATAAAAACTACATCCACAGTAACATATTTCTATAGATTTTTACCAACACGATTTAAATTTTTAGTCAAAGTTATATCTTAGAGGCTATCTCCACCAACACGATTCTATACTGTTGGGAGTACAAACTCCGACCTCTTATATACCGCTTAACGATGTTGTTATGCCTTTTATACTTTTGAGTATGCTCTAATAATGATTATAAGATACTCCAAAGTGAGTTCAATGAAAAAAATCATAAAAGTCTACTTTTTATAGCATAATTTGTGCATATTGTCCTTTTATATATGGAAAAGTTATCTAGCAAAAAATAACTATTATGATGAAAATTTTTCAATCAAACCACATTGGAGTATCTTAGAATTAGTATTTAAATATACTAAAAGTGGTAAATAAGTATAATATATTTGTTTATGTGGTAATATGTACTCCGAGAGTACGAAAAATGCTTCATATTCCAGAAAATTTCAGTACATTTGGCTAAGCCCATTTTCCCTATATTTAATTTTTATCACAGGGACAGATTTTAATAACAAATGGCACTTCATTAAAATATATTTACTATGAACGGCAATAATCTGCATGCGATAAAAAATATGTAATTACGACAATGCGAACATAATAGTAATGCGTGCAAAATAACATACATGCATTTCAAATAAATATGTACATGTCGTGCTAGCAGTCGTAAAAAGTACATGAATATAATAAATTCTTCTTCCAAAAAATATAAAAACTTGAAATGTATCAAACGGGAATGCATAAAAATATATCATTACTTATAATGTGTTTGTCTAATAGTGAGCACGAGACA
>JAYEVJ010000073.1:297500-321546 GCA_036346265.1 Melocanna baccifera | reverse complement strand
GACCAAGAAATGCAAGTTGCTTTGAATTTCTTGTAAGATACTTTGAAGCCTTCTTGACTCGATTTGGATCGGATGGTCGGCGATTACCCTAAGTACTTTTGGATAACTCATGATATTCCACTTGGAAGAGTGGCGTGGCTTGAAATGCCACTAAAAAAAATTAACTTCCATTACATACCACTTTAAATATATTTAGATTCTGGATATACCATTGCCTTGACTTTATTGTGAATTAAATATTTTTTCCCTTTTTGGCCATAGAAAATGAACATTTAACTCATGGATGGCACTGCTAGGATGGCTGACGACCATAGACAGTTAGATGTCGTGTTTTGTGTACGAAATGGCACAAAAATTTAGTGTGTTTTATGTAATAACATAGATGATGGTATGACAGTATGTTGTTTAATACTTAATTGTTATTGTTATTCGTCTTCTTGAACTATTATTGTTATGATAGGGAGAATTTGGCAATTTTGCCTACGGTAATATAGTAACAGGTAATAAGAGTTATTGCAAGATAACTATTGCAAATGACATGTCAAGTTAATTAGACATGCATCCATTTCAAAAGCACCAGTTCATAACATGTTAACTAGATAAACTTCGCAACCATCCATAACAAGTACCAAAAGCTAACAGATTACATATCACTTACACATTGATTCATTACAACATCCAACAGCTGCCAAAATAAAATCCTCTTTCACATCCTAGCACAAATCTCGCATAAACAGTAGTTTTATAGCGCATAAATAGTGATATTTTCTAAACGTGTGAAAACATAGAACACATGAGCAAAACGATTATTCCCATGATCAAAAAGGAAGAAAAAACTTTAATTCACAATAAAATTGAGGTAATGGTATATCCCAAATTTAAACACTTTAAAGTGCTAGGTGAATGGAAGTTAGTATTTCGAGTAGCATTCTAAGGGGTACTCAGTTCGGCTTAAGTAAACTGGTTTATGGCTTATTTTGTATTGTAGCTGACTTTTTTCGCTGTAGTTGATGATGGTTTATTTGACGAAATTAAATTTAAAAAATTTTAAAAATAAAAAATAAGTTAGCTTATTACAGACAATTCAAACGAATTCAAAAAAACAAAAAAATTCAAAACAAAAAACAAAAAACCCAAAAAAAATAGAATTTAAAAATAATAAATTAAAAGTTAAAAACCAAAAACTAAAACTGAAATGAGCTGACTCCTTACTTTGTCAAGGATAACAGAGGATGTCCTTTTTCCCCATTAATTCCAACGTATCAAGGAACTGGTTAGGGTGGTGGGTGGTAATCATACCCACCGTAGTGACCCACCTCTTTCAACCATAAATACCGAACCCTACACATTCCTGTACGTCACGCCCTACCGTACCGCACCTAGCTAGTTTCCTCTCTCAACTGGTAGCGCACACACTGTGCCATAAACACATACGCTCGCTCCGTTCTGCTCGCCTACCCGAGATCCCAAGGAAAAACAGCCACAGTGCGGCAGCGATGGAGTCGAGGGTGAAGCCCGGCTTCAGCGGCGCCTCCGACAGCCGCCGGGGCTACATGGGAGCAGCGGCTGCGGCGTCGGGCGGCGGCAGGCCGCCGGTGGACGGGTGCGGCGTGGCGCTGCGGGTGTTCATCCTGGTGGCGACGCTGGTGGCCGCCGTGGTGATGGGCGTGGACCGTCAGACCACGACGATCCAGGTCACCGTCGACGACACGCTGCCGCCGCTGCAGGTGCCCGTCACGGCCAAGTTGTCCTACTCCACCGCCTTCGTGTAAGCCTGCTCTTTCTTCTTGTGCTCTCTGCGTCTTTCTTTCCTTTCCTTTTTGTTCTTTTAATGTTTCTTCTGTTGCAATTATTGTTCATGATGCAACACACTAGCCTAGTGACATATACTCGTTATATATATGGGACAAAGGTATAAGGAGATATTATATCACGTACGTTTCAGAAAAGGGCCCATTTAAGCATGCTTGCCTTGCCAATTAATATTGTGTAACCAAAATCGATCTATTTAATTTGTTTCCAGAAATTTATACCGAAACATCCATCAGGAAAACACATGAATAATTTGTTTGCCAATTAATTTGAAGCACCAAAGGAGTGTCAATTCCGGCATAGACGTACATGAATAATCACACATGCCTATGCAGTCTAGTCTGTACTCCAGCCAATACGTACGTATATGTGTCCTGTCATTTCTGTAGAAAGCAACCTATCCTACGTACGTTTTCGATACGAACCGGTGCCCATATTCGGTTTGCCGTTCCGGACACAGCATGAGTTCTTTTGGACTTTCACGGTTTCACCGTTCATGTTGATTTTCCATACGTGTCAGTATCAATCATGTCTCTGGTATGGCACCATTCTTTTCAACATATGCTTTATGCCTTAGCTTGTAGCTTTTTTGAACAAACAAATAAATAAACATCTTTTTGTCATCTTTTTAAAGTAGATTGTCAGAATAATCCTTTTTAAATAATTTATCGTCGTTTGATCCGTTCCTACCAGCCTTAGGATCAAAAGGCTACGGTTATAAACTATCCGCCTTAGCCGAACTGAATGCAAAGAAGAAAAAGGCAGAGTACTTTTGGTGAGAATAATGCTGCACATATGACACGCAAGAAATGTTGTGCATGCGTGTGTCCTGATTCCCACCTCCCACTGGCCTTGCGCGACCGAGACGTGCAAACAAGGCCTTCTCTTTCTCCTACCTAAAGAGAAAGTTTGTGATATACTGTAGACAGGGATGCCACAACAGATTAGAATTATGATTGGCTTTTGTGGGGCGACTAAAATTAACCTGCTTTACTTGGTAATATATTTATCTCTTAGGGCTGCTCTGAATTGTGCACTCCATCGCATGAAAATCCAGTAGAAGCCAGAGTAGCATGGCGTTATACATAAAAATTAGTTTTATTTATTTAAAATTGAGAATTAAGAATAAATAATTGGCTCGGAGAAAATCGAGGTGTTCTAATCTGCTTTAGGCTATGTAAACCTAGCGCTAGATTATTCCGTCCAAGAAGAATGTAGAGAAACAATTTTTTTGTCTGCATTATTACAACCTAGAAAATTAAAAGAAAGTTGATGATTTGCTCTATCTTTTATTGAAATGGCAAGTAATATTTTATTAACATGTGGGTCCTAACCCTGTAAATCAGTGATATATCACAGGATATTTTTACCAAATGGCAAAAAAAAAAGGACAAATCAACAAAATTCCCAAAATTAAATGCAAGGCGTATCATCGGTGCTCTCCTGCACCATTATTGCACAAAGAGAGAATGATGAACGGTGGGCCCCACCGCGCATCCTGATGAGCTCCGAACGACCACCGATTTGGCCTTTCGCAAAAGCGAAGATTGACACGGGTAGGGATTTGGGGGGAAGGTGCTCGTCAGGTGAGATCAGTATCCGATGATGTACGATGCAGATCGTTTTTCTTTTTTTTTGGAAGGCTGGTGCATGCGTCCACTAATTGGATTCTATTCCACTAGAGATGTGTTTCATGTCGGCCTGTCCATTCCTCGATCGATATCGCGCGGTTGCGTACAAATTTGCTCTGCTTTTGGATACGATGTGGATGCCTGTTGCTCGGCATCCATTATTAGCCGGGGAAAACAACAGCTCTCTGATCCGCATCGCGCATAACAATCTGAAATCCATCCACACACACACGCGAAGAGGGCAACATTTACTTGCAAATTGCAATCACATAAAGTGAAAGCAAGCTAAAAAATTCTCACGCAAAGTATTGAGTTACATACACTAACTATTTTATTTAAAAACTTAAACTAATAAGGAAAAAAATGAGTAATTTACTTATACTTTTAATACTTCTTTTCACGTGGTCTCTCTCAGACCTAAGACGTAGAATAGAAGTGAGCTGCAATTATTTTTTTAATTGCACCAACTAAGTCTTAAACTCAGGATCTCTTGGCTCTGATACCATATTGAGTTGTATAATCAGTCAGTTCACCCAAAAATTTAAGTTAATAAGGAAAAACGAGTGATTCACTTATACTTTAACACAAAAGATCAACTGTGAACTAGTCCTTTCTTTTGTGGAACACGATCTATTTATATCGATCTGGAGTGAAGGGACAAATTCAGCAAGGAGTAAGGGAACAAAATGCCCTAGCAGTTTTTCCCTTAACAAAGAGAATGAAGCTAATTGATGCTAACAATTATACTCTCTATAGTCAAAAATATATATCGTTTTAAATATTGAAAATACAAGGATTGATTTGTGTCAATTTGAAGTGGTATGTATAACAATCTGAAATCAATGCACACACACGAGAAAGAGGGTAATATTTGCTCGCGAATTGCAATGGTATAAGTGAAAGCATGCTCAAAATTTTTTACGTAATTTATATCAATCTGGAGTGAAGGGACATATTCAGCCAAGGAGTATGGAACAAAATGCCCTAGCAGTTTTCCCTTTACAAAGAGAACGAAACTAATTGATGCTTACAATTATACCCCGCTAGTTACAAATACATATAGTTTTAGATATAGGTTCCTCTAGTCACTAATACATATTGTTTTAGATATATATGCAATCAAACTTTTAAAATTTTAACAATATTTTAAATATTTAAATTAGATATATGAAAATTATATTTATGTATTTTTTGAAAAGTAATTTTATAATAATATAATTTTATTGAGTTTTATAAATATATTACAATAGAAATTAGTGATCACACACAACATGTATTCATAACTAGAGGGAGCATATAGCAATTTCGTCTTATCCCTGTGCTGATCAATCTAATTCCTTTTCTTAAGTTACTTATGCTGACTTATTCGTACTTACTTGGAACTAATTAATTTCACTGTTAAGTTTATTTGAATGGAAACAGAACCATCAGCGAATCATCGATTTTTGTCAATACAGCAGACATATAGGCAATTATAGTGTAAATGATTTCTTAGGCTAGCTTGAAACTGACATTCTTGTTATTAAAAAAAGCCTCGGTGCTTGTATATATTTTTTCAAGTTTTTTTTTGTAAGCCAAAAAAGGGGAAATCTATATAAGCACCGACTCTTTGCAACCAAAGATAAGTACTTTCCCAAGTTTATCTCTGCAACCGAAGAAGTAGTCAGCATGCATCATCTCAAGGACTAGCAGCAGGCGAGCGATTATACTGATTTTGACAAAAGGTAAGTACGAGAGATTATACTGATTTTGACAAAAGGCAAGTACGACAATGACGAAGATCTAGGTACAACGAATGTATTAATTGAACATTCATGTAACGACCAGTCGGACGTCTAGACCACACACAGGGTAATGGCTCTCGTTTTCAGTGACCACCTGTTGCGTACGAACTGTACTGCACTAGTAGCACTACACGTGGTGTAGTACCCAGCTTGATGTAGTTCCTAGTTTATGTCTGAAAAGTACTTAGTGATTAAAAATATATTATAATAATTGTTAGTTTTTAAGTAATTAAATTTTAAAAATAAAAAATATACCATCACGAATAGTACAAAGAAATAAGAGAAAAAACAATAAAACCTAAAAAAATGATAAAATTAAAAAATTGATATGTTCTAAAAATTAGAAGTAGAAATAGTTTAGAACGGAGTCTTTATTTTGGAAGTGCCATTCTAAAAGCACAGAGAGTTTTTTTTTTGCGAGGTGAAAGCACACTGAGATGAGATGGATCTGCATTTTGCAACGGACAATCAACAAACGATACGTAGGGAGACGTGTTCCCTGCAACCACCTCTGATAATTTTGGTCGAAACTTGCACAAACTCTTGGATTTATTTATTACTCCTCCAAGGACAGGTACCAAATGAAACAAAACTTTCGTTGAAAATTTAATTAATTGGTGCATGTCTCTATAGTTGAATTCATGGGGTTGAATTCGATTCGAAGCATTCTATCTTAATTGCACGCGCTGCTTTTGTCGACAAACCTACGTGTTGGATTAATGGAACATTCTTTTCGTACAGCATAGGTACTATGATGAGGTCATGTTCGTTTTAGTTTTTTTCGGTTTCTACTTCTAATTTCTATTTTTTTTCACTATTCAGTATTTCTTTTTTTTTTCTGAATTTTTTTAGATATTTTAGGCTTTTTTGTATTTTCTTTATTTTCTGTGTTCCTTTGTATTATCCCTAATGGGTTAACATGTTTTTTGTTTTTCTATTTTTAAAATTAATTATACCTAAAAACTAAATCAGCTACAGTAAAAAAAACCAGATACAATAAAATTTTAGCCAAAAATCAGAAACCATCGCTAAAATGAGCGCCTCTAATTATAATTTGCGGTACTCGTTCAGAAGAATCGGAGCATGCATTTTATGGTCAACTTAGCCATATTCGTACATTCTATTTTTTAAAGTGGATTTTCTATTTCTTTGTTACCGTTTAACTATATAAATAAAGTAAAGGTCATAGATATATCATCTACTCCACTTCTTTTATTTTTGTCACATTCATATATTTTTTCGTACTTTTTATACTATCCGTCTACTTTTTTAAAAATTAATTTTTTAGACACTACTATTTCATTTTCGGCGAAAGCTAATTTGAACTCACTCTCAGTCTCCCATTTAATTTTCTACTCCACATGCACGCAGGTACTTTGTGGTGGCGAACGCGATGGCGTGCGCCTTCTCGGCGGCGGCACTGGCGGCGTGCCGCAGCCGGAGCGCGGTGGTGCTGGTGATGATCGGCGACCTGGTGATGATGGCGCTGCTGTTCTCGGCGGTGGGCGCGGCGGTGCAGTTTGGCCTCTTGGGGGAGCGTGGCAACTCCCACGTGCGGTGGGGCAAAGTGTGCAACGTTTACGGGCGCTTCTGCGAGCGCGCCATGACCGCCGTCATCGTCTCGCTACTCGGCGCCTTCGTCAACCTCGTCCTCCTCATGCTCAACATCCTCACCATCCACAAGAGCTCCTCCTACTACTAAGTAAGCTAGCTACCGGGTGATTAATCGGAGATTAGCGATGGCGTGGCATGTGTACTTGATTAATTAAGTCCCATGACTGATTGATCGATCAGTCGGGTACATGCATGGGTCGATGGATTTGTGATCATCACTTGTTAGTATAAGTAGTAGTAACAAGATTGTGAGACATAACCGTACTACATGCAAGGAGATGGTTTAGTAGTATCATTTCGGTAACATGCATGCTGACATACATGCTCAAGCGATGAGTTTTTTTAAATAATTAATTTTGAATTTTGAATTTCAGTACTATACCCGTGTTTTAAAATTTTACAAAATGACCATCTCTCCGTGCGGTTGGGCGACACGAGGACAAGTCACCCAACCGTTGGACAACTTGACCGTGTCGCCCAACCATCCAGTGATTAGTGGTCTAGTCGTCCAACGTTGGGCAATATGAATAAGTCGCCTAATAGTTAGGTGACTATTTGCTGTCAACCTATCCTTTTATCTTTGACTCGACACACTCCTGGGCTCTCTCATTATTTCTCTCACAAGAAAATGAGAGGGGCTCGAGAGAGAAAAAAAAGAGGGGGAGAAGGAGAGGGGAAGTGAAGATGAGGAGAAGGTCCCAAAGAAGCTAGGGAGAGGAAGAAAAGGAGAGGGAGAGAAGTAGAGGAGTGAAGGAGAGAAAAGGAGCTCGGAAGAGGGAGTGAAGGAGAGGAGAGGAATTTGGGAGAATGAGAGAAGAGGAGAGGAGTTCATGAGGTTAGAGAGAAAGATGAAGAAAGTTCGTTAATAAGGTCTTCGTGTGAAGGTAATAGCCTTATCCGTTCTTGTTCTCGTCCGAATATAGGCAATGTATAGCTATGTATTTGTTTAGCATATATTTAGTTAATGCATATTGATAAATGATAATATTTGTAGTGAGAAATTAGTAATCTTAGAACTCACAACATTGAAAGTGCATTACGGTGTTAGTACCATTCGTGAAGGTCTATACGGTGTTGACTTGAGCAATTTCCCGCAAGTTACTATGGTACTCCTGGATGTGGAGAATGCTCAAATCGGAGATGTCCTGAACTGACTCACACACAAGTTCTCCTTGAACCTCGAGGTGTGTAGTGTCGTTCTACATGGACTTTAGAGTCGGTCTGCCACAGACATTCGATGGGAGTTGAGGATACTGATGTGCATTCTTGTGTGGAAGGCTGCTGGTGACGTGGCTACAAGTGTATGCTACTTGTATAATCATGTCCGAAGGAAATCACAGGAGGTCCGATTGGTGGGGCAACTTAAGCGTGCAGCGCATGGTTCATCAAGAGGGCGCTTGGACCTTGATGGGCGATGTTGCGGAGGCATAACGAATATTGCATACCTATGATATCTCAAAATTTTACTTTTTATTTATTTTTTTAATTGGATTTTTCTGGATTTAAAAATCCCTTTTCTAAAATTTTAAAATCAAGCCAAGAGAGTGAGTTATTAAAATTAGTTATGTACTTATAGTCAAAATATTTTAAAATTATTTTATTTAGATTCCTTGCTTTTTCTAAATTTATAAAAAAATTTGGGATTTATTTATATTGTTTCTGCTATTTTTTAGCTTTTATTTGAATTTCTAGGCTTTTGTGAAAATCAAAACAAAAAAAATTCAAATCTTTCCCGTTCTTCCCCCTAGGCGACGCATGGACGGTCAAGATGTATCCACGTCACCACCCGAACTCATCTAGTCGCCCGAGCCCATCCCGCCTTCCTTCCCTCTCCGCCCAATGCGTGGTAGCCATCCGCACCACCCCGGCCTTAGCGCCGCTCGATCAGGCCACGCGCTGCGCATCCGTACCCTGCTGCATCCCGCCTCTTTCTCTTTCTCCCTCTCACTTATAGGTGGATCCCACCTGTTAGATCCGTTGTCTCCACTGCACCCGCCTTCCTTTCTCTTCCTCCCCTTTCCTTCTTTAAGCCGATGACCGAAGCAGCCGAATCGTCGACCTTCCTTCCCTGTTCGCCCCTGGTTTTGGAAACCCCGTGCACCGCCGTGATCGAATCCTCTAATCTCCTCTCCCCTTTCATTTCTTTTCCCCCTCCTTTCCTTTTTCTCCCCGACCACAATTCCGCCATCGCTATCTCGTGAGAAATACGCGCCGCTATCTCGGTGAGAAATACTACGCCGCTATCTCCGATGAGAAATCCCCCTGACTTCCTCCTCAACCCTATTTAAACCCCCACCGAGCACCCGACCTCCACACCACCCATTCCACTTCCAATCACCTCCCTTTAGTTTGAGTCGACCTGCGGTGCTCCCACCTTCACCAAGCCCCGCCGAACTCCGACAAGCAATCCTCGCTGCATTGGCCACCCTCAAGGAGCGCCGCTGCCTCCATCAGCTTCCCCGTGGCCCAGCAAAGCTCGACGACCCCTCCACCGCCCATGATCTCCGCCGAGACCACTTCACGAGACACGAGCACCGCGGCGCTAATCCTCGCCGCCGCCGATCTCTAACCATACGGTAATGCAATCGTGCACCACTAAACTCCCCACACTCTCCTCTCTCAATTGCGGCACTCGTCGACCGCTGTTGAGCCCCACATCACTGGCAACCATCGGATTCCATGTGCTGCCCCTCACTGATGAGTCCACGTCAGATGGCACGGTCGAGTGGCTACCACATGGTGCCGGTTGGCGACCTACCTCGATCTTTGAGCCACCACACGACCATGCCATGTTAGACCGCATGTCCATGTGGCATGCCACCTAATGGCACAGGTCCACATGGCCACCACGTGTTGTCCACAAGGCATGCCACGTCAGCCCCTAAAGCCCTCTAGGCCACGTTAGAAATCATCCCTATCGGCCGCCACATGTACACCACATCACCTCCCAACCACCTCGGTCGGTCCGTGGTCCAAGGACACAGTCCACGATGAGCCGGCCACTAGTCGATCTCGGTCAACCTAGGGATGACGTCGACATAATGTTATAATTCTTTTTTCTTTAGAAAAATATTTCCAAAATCCATGCGGACGTCATAAATCCCTTTTTAGTAGAAAGATAATTCCAAAATCCCAATTTTCTTTTCTTTAAATTTAAAATTCTAGAGGCTCATTCTCCTTTATTCTAACTCCGATTAAGCATGTTTAAATTTCTAAATTCATCTAAAATTAAGATCTACACAAATATGCAATGTTTTGAAATTTTGGAATTCATTTGAATTTTATTTGAATTTAGAGAGTTTTTTCATGTGTAGATTACGATGATTCTAGAGAATTTTCGACGACGATTCGCATCAAACTGCAGTAGGGCAAGTCACACACCCTTGATCATGTTGATCCCAGTTTACAAATGAATTTATATTATTTTTAAATTATACTATATGATTAATTTCTAATCCTGTATTTTAAATACAGTTTTACTTTATTATTACCCATTTGTTATGACTACTTTGACTTTGCAAATTCTTGTCCCTTGTCATATTAGGTTAAAACTCTAGTTAGTATACTAGTATGACTAGAAAATTTTAGCAAATACTTAGACTTGCATAGATATAATTTTAGGTTGGGATAACTTTTCTTATGAAATGATAAGTTTTAAAATGTATTCTTGACTTGGTGAGTCAAAAGGTCTATGGAATATTTTAAAATAAAATATAAAATTTGATTTAGACTTAGGCTAATAGATAGGTGGTGGATCTGGCATGCATTGTTGTTCGGTGACATAATATTGGTTGTCGGACACGGGGTATGTGGTTTCACTGAGTCAAGTTAAGGACAGTGCATGAGCTCTTTGCTATAAAGTCTAATCGTACTACCATAAGACTAGTATGAGATAGTCTTGGTGACTAATTAGCGAGTCCCAACCCGAGTCTCGCTATAGGTTGAATGTAGCGTGGTATAGGCCATGGGAAGTATCATATGACACAAGAGGGGTCTGATTTGGTGGATTCCTTATTGGGGTGAAATCTTAGTGGAGGCATAGGCAGGTTGAAAGCTTAGCTTTGTAAAGGTCTTGTTATGGTTACTCAGTCGTATGTCCAAGGAAGTGTATAATGGCCGACATAATGAGCAAATCATATCTTGTGTACCACCTCTGCAGAGTGTATAAACTATCCGGGATAGCCGTGCCCACAGTCGAGAATATGTTGAGTATGGTTTTTCACATATTAGACTTGGTTTTTCATAAAGAGATTTTAGCTGAATATATGGTATCTTTTTGGAGAAGAATGGTCCGGGTAGGTGCCTGCACTAACGTTAATATTTTGAATTACATTCTTTACTTTCTGTATCAAGGTCGACAACTTCAATCTACTTATTGTATTTCTTTAAATGATGTTTATACTCAAATGACCATATAAGCCTTCCTTTGTTGCCTTTATTATTATATTACATTTTTGATGTGACTTGCAGTCTGAGTTTGTACTCACCCTTATTTTATCATCTCAAAGGAGGACGACTTTGACTACGGTGAGAATCAGGATGATTAGGCCATGTTTTACTCGTTTTCTTCAGTTGCTTCCATAGTTGTTTTCTTTTGCTATTTTTGCCGATGAGTATGGATGTAAACTTTGGGTCATAGGACCATACTCTGTTATTTAATAAAGATCATCATTTGTGCTTGACATTTATCCCTGTTACCTCTGTGTGCACTAGCTGATCCTAGATTAGTGCGATTTATATAGAGTATCTTGAGTCATTACTCGGGGTCCAACAATACCGCTACGAGTCCACCAGATGGCGGATGCAAATATTCTTGAGGCCAATCGGGAAGATCGCACTACGCAATCTGAGCCCATTGGATAGGTGGTCATAGGGAAGTATGTAGACAACATAATGAGTCAGATGGAGATCGATGACCAGATGGCCTAGACCGAAGAGGAAGCTTTAGAAGAGGATGGTTATGAGTCTTCGGATGAAGACAAAGGTCCCATGCCATAGGCATGGAATATAGTGAATCTTGAGGGTCTTTACGTATGACAAGCATGAATCACCGTGGGAGTACCATGCTATAGAAGTTCGGCTTCATGCAATGTTTGCTGATAAGGGATCACTATAGGATGCTATTAAGTTGTGGGCCTTGTCTATGCAGTGGATGTTTTAGGTCCTAAAATCTAGCTCAGAGCAGTACACCACGGTCTACGAGCAGGTTGGCTATCCTTGGCGTGTGCACGTATGCAGACCTAAGTACGAGACTCACTAGATTGTGTCAAAGGTGGAGCCACACTCCTACGTACTAAGTAGTATTTTGCCAAAGCATCGCAACCTGACGTCTACCTTCATAGCCAATCTCATATATGGTGAGATAATGAAGAAGAAGGACCTAGAGGCCAAACACATCATGGTGGCTATTGAGCAAAAATTCAAGTACAAGATAAGCTATGCCAATCTTACGACAATCTTTCTCATATGCTCGAGTGTCGTGAGATAGAAATCAGGAACATACATTGTTGTGAAGGACAAGCCGTCCAAAATACCATCTAGTTACCGATGGCGGACCCGAGATTTTACCAAAGGGTATGCCGCACAAAACCATCTTATTTCTTAACTTTGTTTTCACTAAAACTATTGCGAGAAAATACCCTTTAAACACTTACTGTTGCCACTTTGGTAGAAGCAAAATCAATTTGAGAAGCATGTAAACCATATCATACACCTTATGCCTCTTTGTTTCAACAAGCTTAATTGAGAGATCAACAAAATTGTCTAGATCTTTGAAGCTATCACTTGTCTCATGTCATCAATATATAGCCTATACATGTGATTATGACAATCTTAAGTGGCATGATGTTGATCTGAGAATAAAGAAGATAACGATTGCCATGATGATAACAATGTATCGTACTCTTTGTAAAGTATTTAAGCGAGAGATTGAACATCAGTTTTTGCTAGAAACAAATGACTGAGATGGCTTTTAAAAATCTTAATTCACATGAGCTTCATACAGAGAAACCTTAATTCATACGAAGTTCACGAAGAAAAAAAATAACAGTTGCTAGAAGCGTAAAACATATTAAGTGAATCAGCATATATTGTCACAAACACATGATCTCTTCCCAAGTTGATTGCTCGCGATACCTAGTATCTGCGGCTTCTTGCTCACTCATAGCCTTGCTAGCCCTTCGAATACCATGTATAGCTTCTGGGCGGCTCGGTTTGTTTGCGTCTATAAGACAAAATTAGAAATGATAAGTCGCATTCGAAAAAGTGTATGTAGTGAGTGGCGATATAATCACATAGATGTTGCTTGGATCGAAAACCGATTCTCTTGGGCAAATATTTCTAGAAGGTGAAGCGAGACGGACAAGCTTTTTTAGTTCGTCAACATTCAGACTGGAAGAATATCCAACATTCAGACCAGATTCTCTTGGGCAAATATTTCTAATCACCAGTTTTGCATTTTTAAGCTACCTCAGAACTGTATCATATGCGGAATCTCATCAATCCAGTCAAAATCAGGAATCATCAACAGTCCCAATCACAGAGCCTAAAACTATTGTATGATGCATGTAGGCAAACCAAGGTTGTGACCTCAAGGTGACGATGCGAGAGATGAATCAAGTGCAAGGCATGGTTTTGATTTAATCGAATGATTATTTAATGAAATAACTTCTCTACACATATAGCTTCAGTACAAACACTTAAGTACATACTGTTCTCAATACAAAATGAGAGACGTATTATCACAATGGCAGAAACAACCATATTGTGGACATAGCACATGCTTGTTACTAGTTCATAAATGCAGATTACAAAACATCAACAAACTTTTTGCATCTTTGGTTTGCATTTTAACAACATAGCACTCAAAGTCCAAATGATGCCCCTTCAAGCTTAGAACCAACCGGCACATATGCGATAGCATCATATCACCACCCAAGTTGAGGCGACAAAAGCTACAGGAGCAAAGGAGCAGGCGTCTATGTTCAAGGACTCGAATCCCATTTGGGATGGCGGTGCGAGAACACAAAACACCTGGACTAGCTACAAGCGCTCAATCGAAACATGTGGCAAGGGAAGAGTACTCGCGGCGGCGGCTTGGCGATATGCACGGAGCATGGCCACGCCCACCGCGGCTCGCCCATGACAATTAGATTCGCAAGAAGCATACCGGCTACCGCTTTGCCAAATTAGTAGAATTAACTATGAGATTAAGCTCGAGCAGTAAAGAGTACAGAACAATCGCTAGTAAAAATCAAAACAAGAAAGGAATTAGAAATCGGTGAACCATCTCGTTGTGTCCTCCTCCTCCCCTCTGCGGCGGCGGAACCCTAGGCGTGACTCGTCCGGCGGCGTTTGTGGGAGCGGCGAATCACGGGAGGAGGAGGGGAGGCGCGGGAGGCTGGTGGGCCCGGGTATGCGTGGCCCACGACATACCACAGCAGCTCCGCCCGCTAGTTACCTAGTCTTATAGAGACTTCTTAGCCTTTGGTGCTGCATCGCTTTCAGAATATGTTACCGTGATCTCGATCGATGGGATGTTTCTAATAGGAAATACAATGGGCGAGATCGATAGCAATTGGTGTTGATGGCCACAATCAGATTTTACTCTTGGCCATTGCATTTGTCGAAAGTGAGAATTTTGACAATTGGTTGTAGTTCCTTAGACATGTGAGGGAGGAAGTAGTTGGGGCACATCTTGATGTTTGTATAATCTATGATCACCACTCCGGGATGATGAAGGCCATAAGAAAACTTCACTAAGACTCGGAGGAGCTGTTCCCTTGGCCAGACATGATGAACAGATGGTACATTCACCATTTGGGGGCAACTTCTTCAAGCAGTTCCCACAACAACCTTTGATGAAGCTGTTCAAGAGGCTGGCCATGCAGAACCAGAAGCATAAATTCGATGCACCATGGGACATTTTGAAGGAGCACTCCTGGAAGCATGTTGTCGAGAGGAACAAGTGGCCGGCCATTCCTGGGGCGGCGCAATTGAAACGCCTTACACCATTGCCAGAGCTTGACCCTCCCGGTGTAACATAGAAGATCTCGAGAAATATCAAGTGTTTCTCCCATTGGATTGAGGCCAAGCCTTTGGAGAAGTGGTCTTTCTTGCACGATACGGATGGTGCAATGTATGGTATAATGATCACAAACCTTGCAGAGGTGTACAATTGGGTTCTTAGGGGCGTCCTTTCTCAGCCCATCGTTGCCATCGTTGAAGGTGTTCTGTAAGATGCAATTGGATATTTAAGAGAAAGGCATGCAAATACAGCTCTTCATGCAGCTAACTTGCGTACATTGTACTACTCGAAGATCACAACATACATGCGGCCAATATTGAGAAAGGTCGAGCGCACGGTCTGCGTGATGGGCAATCTGAGTATCATTTTGACGTGCTTCTTTGAGACGAGTTGTTTTGGGACTACTCGCTCTCTTATTACCCATGTGGTATACCTTAGAGATCATGTCAATCAACCTAGCTGCACATGTAATAAGCTAAAGCTCCTTCACAAGCCATGCCCTCATGTCCTCATTACATGTGTGATTATCAACATGGACCCATCGACCTTCATGTCGGAGTACTTCATGAGGAGAGGGTGTTGCGGTGTGGTATGATAAGCTAAGAGGATTCATGGTTGTGGTATTGCCGAGAGGGCTTAGATTCGAGATCTTAACCTTTTGAAGGAGGAAAGGGCTATTGGTAGAGTCATCGTATTAGGAATGATATGGACGAAGGGAAGGCTGGATCAACGAGTAAGCGTTGTGGCGACCCGCTTGGGTGGCCCTCGGTATACGCCATGGTATGTTCTTGTAAGACAAAGAATGTAGATCTTCTTATAGTGGACAAGGTCGAGTACTTCTACTTTCGAGGAGTAGGTGTTCTCCTCGCCACAATTGCAAGCCTACATTGCTAGTATGTTGAAGCAATGGGAGGAGATCATTTGACCCGCAAGGGCTCTTGTATACGAGAAGAACAAGCGGAGCGTGGCGGAGCCATCTCCCGCGAAGCCCCATACCTCCATCCCCAACCCGTACCTAAACGTTCCCACCTAGCATTCGCCGTAAGACCCGTGCGTGGGAGACACCCCCTCTGTTTGGTGCGATAATGCATGCAAGTTATTCAAGTCAAGGGCGGTTGACTTGAAATGCATTATTGGGGTTCTTTGTAACTACGTGCGGGCGTATATCAATCGATGTTAGGACATGGCCGCTATCGATGCCGGTAGAATGGTTACAATATGTTCCTTACCGGTTCTTTTGTGTGGCATACACTAATAAGCTCTCCTCTCTTCTGTAGTCTTGAGATCGCTATGCACCTATAGCAAATGGATCGGCCAGGAGATCCACCGCATAACTAGTGGACTCGGACTACGAGAGTGGGGCGCCGAGATGGCACACAAGAGGAAAGAGGAGTGGTGCCACGATGAAGAATAAAGCGAGGGTATCAGCGGGAGAAGCAAGCTCACTGGAAGCATGCAAGCGCGGTGAGCGGGAGGCTCATGATACTACTACAAAAAGGTCATCACGACCGATTCGAATTATCATCACAAGCATTGAAATTGTCATCACGAGGCGGTTTCTGAGCTGTCTAAATTTATGGGTTAGTGATAATCGAAGATTACCATAGGCGATTTTACGGCGTTTGTGATAAATACAACAGCGACGGTTTGTAACTAGAATCATCTGTGATACTCGATGGACAACTATCATAGACGACTCGAATCAAAAGCGTTTATGATACTCATACATCACGAGATGGTTCTAGCTACCAACGATGCATGATGGATAAGTATCCTGAGCGGTTGGTAGATAGAACAAATGCATGATGTGTGAGTATCATGTACAATTTTTGGTTCGAGCCATCTCTAATAGTCCTTCACGAGATGGTTTATTATATTCTACATCAAAAGTTTTCTATGTTTGATTAGCCTCAAGAAATGTTAGCTATGCACTTTGAAAACAATCAAATACAACAGTAAACACATCAGCACATTCTATTTTTCATTTCCATTACAACATCACAAGATATAGCAAAAATATAGAAGAAGCAGAGATCCTAGCAAACAGTGAAAGTTCAACCACATCGACGAGGCCTCTATGCCTAGGCCCTGTCGTCCCTGATGCAGCATGCAAGCTAGATGTCCTTGACGTCTACTATCATAGGCACCGACTTAAGTGCCTTCTTGGTAGCCAGCTACTTTTGCGGTATCTTACTACCTGTAGACTTGCGTGCTGTCTACTACATAAGGGCCATCGGGGTCGGGGTCGAGGAGGAGGACGGTGAGGAGGCTGAAGAGATTTTGAGCACATATAGTAGGTTCGGGTGAGTATTTATAGGGGAGGGAGAGGCGGAAGTTAGAAAATTTTTAGCGCAGGGATGGAGAGGTGGAGCTACGATCCGTGGGGTGGGGTTGGTGCATTTCTATTGGCTAGGATTGGGGTAGGGAGGATCGACGGGCCCAATGGTCAAAAACTAAATTATCACAGACAGTTTGAACTATAAATAGTATGTGAACATCATTATCACATTTGGTTTGAACCATAAACCATCATGAAATATAATTATCACGAGACGGTATGAACTACAAACCATCATGATACATAAACAACTATATATATATATATATATATATATATATATATATATATATATATATATATATATATATATATATATATATATATATATATATATCGATGCAATATAAACAACTAGTCTCAAAATATAAAATAGCAAAGTTCTATATGGCTTATATATACTCGTCTAAAAGGTTTTGATGAGATCTACAACTTTGCAGTTGAGGCACACCTCAAATTCTGAGGGAAAGATAAAAAATTTTGGCAAAAACAGAAACCAAAAACTTGCAACACAAATTCAAGGCCAAAGATAGATGATTTTAGGGATCTTAGAGGGCCACTAGCATAGACAGGTCATTTTTTTGGATCGGGGCGTCATTAGTTTTTCGATGAGTATAAAAACGTTAAAAACGGACATCACATGCAAAAATTATGCTTGTTTTACTAAAGGTGTCTTGGAACGGAATGCTACTCAGACTCAGGCGGGAGATTATGAAATTTTAGGGAATCACAAGGCGGGAAACATATCACAGATGATTTTCAATACAAGCCATCTGTGATAACTTGAAAAAATGCTTCTTTTATTCAAAGGACTTTTCAGATTTTAAACCTTGAGGATAAGGTTCTATTAAGGAGGGGGTATTGTCCGGCCATTGTAAAGTATTAGAGCTTTGCTGTTTTCTGAAGTTTTTGAAGCCAATGAAACCGGTAGAGAAGACAATATTTTAGTGACTTCACTCAACCGACTCCAATAGCGTGGATTTCATTTGTGACTGCGCAAGTAGAATCGGACCAATCTGAACTCGTTCTTGGACAAGTGTGAACTTATTTTTGTGAAACATATCACAGACAGTTTTTAATACAAACCGTCTATGATAAATTCATTATCATAGACGGTTTGTAATACAAAACGTCTGTGAAGTATCATAGACAGCTATTAGTACGAACCATTTGTGATATCTGTCATTATCACAGACGGTTTATATCAATAACCGTTTGTGATACATCACAGATGGTTATTAGTAATAACCGTATGTGATGTCTTGCATTATCACAAACCGTTCGTATAAATAATCGCCTATAAAAATACCACATACGGTTATTTGTATGAACCATTTGTGATAATTACATCACAGACGGTTCATGGGAACCGTCTGTGATGTAAGCGTCCAGTATAGCCTCTTTTATAGTAGTGTGATAAAGAGCGCGAGAGAAAGCGTGAACCGGCAGCTAAGGCCATGGCCGATGGCGAGGACTATAACGTCGAGCTGGGCTGCAAGGGCAAATAGTCACATTCCACGTAGTAGTTTGACGCTCTTCGTCTATATGTCCTATGTATTTTTAGTCCCTTAAAGGTATGCGTGTACCATCCTGGGTTCATTAGCCTGCGTGCCATGTAACCGCCTATAGTCATGTTGTTTTTCTTACATCATTTATCTGAAGTTCTTCTCCGTGTATGAATTCTTGGTTGTATCGCAACATCACTTACCTTCCTACTTACAAATCATTGCTACCTTAATCGTTCTCATAAAATTCTTTAGAAAATCTATCACACTACAACAACATCGACAATCGCAAAATATTAGAGTATAACGATTTAGTACCATTCACAATTTACAAAAATCACAAATAGATCAACCGACATTGCCCGCCATTTCATTTTTAAAAATAACTTACAAAGATTTGCTAAATATTATCTACCTACAATAATTGCCATTTACACCCTCATAATTATTTTCATCGAATTGATAAAATAATTTTATTTTTTTAAAAAAGGAAAAATTAGGTACATACTATTATAAAGTGATCACATTAGAAATATGCCATTATAAAGTTTTGGTTTAGAATCATACCACTCTAGAGTATCCATGTTTTGAAATATACTATTATGATCACTTTCATGTATTTTCTATCAAATACAAAACATGTATTTATGTATGTATTTTCGTACTTCCTAAAATACCCTTCTCCTCCTATTAGAGGCCCTCGCGACGAGGCCGACAGGTGGGAACCCTCGCACGGCAAGACGCACTCCTCGCGATTGCGGCGATCTCGGCCGTCTCGGCAAGGTGCGGGGATGGGCGAGAGGTGGTGGCGCACACATGCGACGTCGTCATCAGCGGCTCCAAGGTGCCAACGCCACCGTCCTCCACATGAACCGCTTCTTCAAGGGCGCCATTGGCCTCGCGGCATCTTCCACACCGCCATCGAGTCCCTCCCATTCCTCCTCGTCGCCCAGTTTGCTTGCTGCATCGCTCTCTTCTTCCTTCCTTCCTTCCTTTCTCCTCTTTGGTGCACGGAATGCCAAGAAGTTTGGATCTTGAGGCGGGTTCGTCTTCTTGAGGAAAAAGAAAATCGGTTCTTTTATATAGTGATTTGCCGATTAAAGCGAGAGAGGGTTGTTGATTTATTCGGTAGTTAATCGTGCTTCTTTCCTAGATTTGTTTGTACTCTTGGCAAGAACTCACGTGATATGTGTCGGAAATGCGTAGAAACTCCTCTTACGCCACAATTTGACTCGATGTGGAAGGCATTGAAAAAGTGTAATTTAAAACGAAAATGCTCAATGGTAATTCAATTGGCTTGATGTGGAAGGCATTGAAAAAGTGTAATTTGAAATTGAAAATGCTCAATGGTAATTCAATTGGGTTAAAAGTAGGGCTATGGTTAAAGTCGGCAAGGATCATGCGGTGCAAGGAGAAAATATCGATCGCTTGCTTAATAGGCTGCCTTAATGCTCTTTAATGAAAAATTTCTGATTCATAGCACCATACAAGTGATGCATCGTATGGTACAGTGACAAAATCTGCGATGCAATTCCTTGCTATAGTGTTGATTGATACATGATCATTGTAGGCTTCCTAGTTATTGATTCGTTCTTTTACGAATGGGGTTCTTGATTCATTACGAGTGCTCCTTCTCCCCACCTCGCCTTCGCCATGTCCGAGCCGCTCCAGCGGCGCCACGGTGACCATCGCCCCAGCGACCACCAGGGCAACTGGGCCTTCCTCCTCTCTACCGCGCGCCGACTGGTAGGAACCAATCTTGAGCTCCTTCTGCGTGCGGCATAGCGTGAATCATTAGCACTCTGTATGTATGCATGTATAATGAAGGTCAGGAGAACATGTCGTGGGCGCGCGCCTCGGTGGTGTTGAGTCGACATCATGGCGGGCTGGTTACAATGATCTGTCGGGAGGAGAAGGGTATTTTAGGAAGTATGAAAATACATGTATAAATACATGCTATGTATTTGATAGAAAATACATAGAAGTTGCTATAATGGTATATTTCAAAACATAGACACTCTGGAGTGGCATGATTCTAAACCAAAACTTTATAATGGCATATTTCTAATGTAACCACTTTATAATGGTATGTACATAATTTTTCCTTTAAAAAATTGCATAACGGTTAGACGATGGCCAAGTGTTATCTAACAGTTAGGTGACTTGCCCATATCGCCCAACCGTGTGGTGACAAGCGGTCATTTCGTAAAATTTTAAAGCAGGTATAATATTGAAATTCGGATAAAAATTGGTTGTTTAAAAATTCTTCCATATTGGGCGTATGAGGAACATATATAGTCTGCATTCTTTTAATTTGCGGTGATGGATTTTAATTTGCGGTGATGGCTTTTTGGTATTTGCGATAGAGATTGCGAAAAGAGATACTAAACTTGTGATTTTTGATGATCTGAGATATTAATTTTTAACGTGTACTACAATTAACTTGAGACTCCATCTTAAAAAATACTCCGCAAAAGTTAGTTCTGTAACAAAAGTCAAAAGCGACTTTTAGAAGCCGCAAAGAACAGGCCCATATACTCGGCTTCGGTCTTGGGCACGACATCCCAAAGTAATGATCGGTGATCACCGTCACTCGTGCCATCATTAGAGGAGAAACGGTGCACTTGGATCGTCGATGCGAGTAGGAAAAACGGGAGGGTAGTTTTGACGTGATATGCAAAACTCAACTGTTGGGCACGATGCTAGTAGGAAAAAAGTGAACTTTTAAAGCTTTTGTTATAAACTATCTTATGTGAAATATTTTGCCAACAGCCACAGGATTGGAGAAGTTGCAATGCTTGTGCAGCGGTGACACATCCTAAGACTATACACACTTAGCTAAATTTTTGAGCATCCAACAACGGTAAAAATACAAACTTAATCAAATTTTAGACATCCAAATTATGGTAAAATTACCTACTTTTTTTAGTTTTGGTACAGCTATTATAGACGGGTTTTATTAAGAACCGTATATGATAGCCGACTATTACTGAGCGGTTCTAATTTTGAATTATGCGTGACAACGACGATTCTGAGCGGTTCTAGTTTTAAATCGTATGTGATACGGTTTTCATAGACGGTTCAAAAACCGTTTGAATCATCTGTAATATTCACTATTATCATTGACCTATTAAGTTAAATGGTTCAAAAAATCGTCTGTGATAATTTTTTTTTTAGAAGTGGGAGCTCCGCCAAACACCTGGCCTCGTTCGTTGTACAGGAGATGAGGTACTAAGGAGTGGAAGCCGTTGATCGGAAGATTCGGATATTTCGTTTCTTCCATATCTTCTATGCCACAAGCATAATGATGGACATCACCGCTTTCCGGGGCGTTTAGGTGATTGACTCCCACCAGAGTTGTACCTATTGAGTGGCCTACCAGTTTGCTAGGTTCAAGGAGCCGCAAATTATCCATTATGATATGGCCATACAGATTGATATGGAGTAACGCATTCCGCGAGATGGATAGCAGTCTCTGGTCCGCGAGGAGAAGAGCCAAATGAATTTGATTCAAAGTCCGCCAATTGCACCTGCTGGTCGATTTTTTAATTCCAGTGCCTCCCGTGCCGAAATAAATCTGCGTAATCATTTTGACCTGAAAGTAGAGAAAATGAATTGTAGATAACACTGTTTTTTTACATCTCATAGTTCTTCAAAGCTAAGACAGATTCAGTCTGTACTACATTATTTTTTTGCTAATGATTTAACACAATTTCATCACTTGTAGTTATAGACTACTAATAGCAGTGTTGCCTCTTTCTGTTACTCTCAACAGTTGTATATTAGAAAGAAAAAGGCACAATAAAGGCGTAATTCTAAGGAATCTAAATCGATAAGATAAGCGAGAAGGTTCAGACGGTGCATTTATCTGAAATAACTGACAAGCGCGAGCCAAATGAGCATTGTTGTGGCAAGAAGCCAAATAGTAGGCACGGAGTATCCTTCGTCGTTTGAGGATACAGAACTAGAGGAGTTAGGGCAGTCCCAATGCTTGAAACTATGATTAGTTTCTAATTTTTTAAAACACTATGATACAAACTACAGTTTCTAATCCATGGTTTCTTCGTGTGGGACCAGATTGAATCGTGACCAATCATTTTTATTCCCTTCCTGCACATGCATTGGCTGTTTCTTCTAAGACACTATGATAAGAAACCAAGTTCGCTGCAGTGCATCTTTTGCTAGTTTCCTCGGCTTTGGACCTCATGAAGAAATAGTTTCCTCATGAAGAAACCGTTTCCTTATCTCTCCTCTTTAATTACTATGCCACGTCTCCAAAATACTTACATGGCAAGCCTAATTAATGTAAGAAACTATAGCATTGGGACTGCCCTTAAAGAGCACAAACCACTTGAGAGGACGAGAGCGAGCTAGTAAGAATGAGAGGCCTGTCCCCACGTCAGGCTTTTTATATAAAAGTGGGATGGCTATTTTATATTCTATCTTCCAATAATTTTAAAAAGTACGGATAAATTAATATATTTCTTTTGTAGTTCACTCGTGGGCATTTAGAAAGCCCACAACATATTTCTAGCATACACTGGGCTGTAGTACATACTGTAACGACTTCATTTATATCGGTAAAAATCGCATGTGAGTTTCTGTTATTTTGTAATCTCTCTCACAAATAACCTAAAAGTTACAAACTATAAATAAAAGCTATAAACCGTAGCAAAAAAAAAAAAGAACAGACCCAGCTCATTAAGCACTCCTAGCAGCCCAACATGGGGTTGGGCGCTCCCACAGAAAGCATCACTTCAGCAAAACAGTTAGCAAGTAGAAGATGAAAGCATCCCTTCTAGCTAGGGAACTTAGTGTGCCTGTCGTGCAGCCATGCTAAGAAACTACCATCAAACTTTCCTATATGCCCAGACAACTCTCCCAAGCTACAAGTTGTCACTATAGTGAGCACATGGATTGACCTAAGAGTTGAAAGATGAATACAATAACCAACTATCAATCTTATTTCACTACTAATTTCTAGATTTTGTTCCCAATCCTTCTATGTTTAGAATATAATTTTTCATATATCACCACAATCAAATATGCCTTAAGATTGATGTAAACTTTCAAAATTCAAACCATTGTCTTATCTTATAATCATTGCACTATCATAGACGAATCTTTTGCCACTTTTGAGGAATAAGATAGTATATGTACCAATATGTAGTAATAGTTTAGACATTGGAGTATGACAGGACATAGATTTTGACTACGGCTATAATAAAGCTTAAACCTACCATACTAGCATTCACTTTCTGTTGTACCATTCCAACTACTAATTACTACTCCATTAATTAATTTGACTTGTTGGCTCTTGGCGAGTACCAATTCCT